>DWMZ01002544.1:0-13954 GCA_018249855.1 Eueides tales michaeli | reverse complement strand
ATATATATATATATATATATATATATATATATATATATATATATATATATATATATATATATATATATATATATATATATATATATATATATATATATATATATATATATATATTTATATAAAACAACCAGTCCTTAAGTCGATACGCAGGCTTTAAACGTTTTTCCAGTAACTTATTGATTGTATTAGCAAAGCAATTTCTCACAGAAAAATGAGTACATTTAAATTGGAACGAAAAATTGTTGATTCACCAAACATGATTTCACCAGCGTCACATCCAGTGAGAATTTCCGCTTCAATAAAATTTCTTTGCGATACTTTGACTTTAAGACACCAACTTTTAGTGTTATTTTGTGAACAGGGAAACCACTAGATGTTAATGAAATGAGAAACTAAACTGGGTAATTTATGCCGTCATTTTCATTAACTAAAGGAATTCTTTTCTGACCATTCTCTTTAAGAAGGAGGCTTTTCCCAAAAATTTCAGAAAAATCTTGAAAATTGGAACAATTACTAAGCTGGGATCTCATATTGAAATTTGTCACAATTTCGTGTAACGGAACATGTTTTTTGTCTTCTGTCCAAATCGATTGAGGTTTTAAACTTTGTCTGTGCCGTCTTTCTGCCAGGAACTAATGTGGCAGAAATGCCAATGTAAGATGCCGCTGCAAACGCAATCTTCTATTTTTGTTTCAATTCAGCTAGAATTGCCCTTGTTAGATATAGATAGGCTTTTCCAGTGCCTTCTAGAGCATCTAAGGAAAACAACTTCCATTCTTTACTTTGCGTTACCTTACTAAACATTTATCTTTATTCCGTTGTAAATTTGATGCGCTCTCATTAACTATAGTAGTGAATAATAAACAAAGGTGTCATTAATTGCTCTTTCAACTGTTGGAGAAATATCGCCTTCCGCATTATGCTTAAGAGTACGTAATAATCTTCTGTTAAAAATATTTTATACTTTTCACACAATCTTGAAGGATGGCACCAAATACTTACATTATAGCAAATAATTGCCGTAAACTACTGGGACTGTCACTGGCGCAAGATACCTCTAGACTGTGGTCCCAATGGATATCGTCTTCAAGTAGTCGATGTATCTCTACACCATTAATAGCATTTTAAAAAGAAAATGAATTTAGTCTTCTAACAACGTAAAGCAACAGGTGCAAATAGTAGCATTCCTCACTGCATTGTGTATACTCTACTCCAAGAGCAGTATCTGACCACAACAATTTTTTTCTTCTAACACCGTTTTATATTCATTTTCAACTAATATTTTATATGTAATCGATAGGTTATGACGATAGCTTATAATAAAAAGTTAAGTAGACTTCGCAGCGCCTCCGAGTCAAAAGTAGTACTAATTACGGCAAATTAATACGCATGAAAACTACAAACGACCACAATATTGTGGCGCTTCCCCTCCCTTGCGTAGAATGCGTCACGTTTGTGGTTTTTTCTATTATACATTTTTATTACTCTTCATGCTTCTCTTCTCTTCATCTTTTATGTCAATTCAAATTCAAATTCAAAATATTCTTTATTCAAATAGACTTTCGCAAGTACTTTTGAATCGTCACAAACAAAGCTACCACCGGCTCAGAATGTGGTTCTGCTGAGAAGAGCCGGCAAGAAACTATAAAAAATACATCACACATCTTTAACTTATGCTGTATTTTATTATTTCTTATACTTTAGCTGGACCGTTATGATTGTTCATGAGATGTTCCAGATCTTCGATTTTAATATGTCAATGTTAAATACTCATCACGCTCTATAACTTTTGTTAAGACAGCATTTCAATATTTCTTATAGTTTAGTTTGACTGTTATGGTTGTTCATCAGATTTTCCAGATCTTCAATTTCAATATTTCGTTGTAAAATTCTCATAAATTTCTGCAACTTTTGTTATCGACGCATTTAACTATTTTTATTATTTCTTATAGTTTATTTCGACCCCTGCTGCTCTGCATCCTGTCATCCATCGTGGAAGTATGCGAAATCAAATATAGCCCATATCCTTGCCAGATCTATTCAACAAAAAAATCATTGAACTATTCAACAAAAAAATCATTAAAATCGATCCAGTAGTTTAGATGTACACGTACAAACAGAGTCAAAATTTAAAAAATTGTGAATTCGTCTTCTATTAGTTATTTAAGCCCCCTGCATTCAATTTTCGTAAATAGATTTTCGTAAAACGACTTTTTTACTGTTTTATTATAATATAGATTGTATTATTCCTCCCTTATGAATAATCTTTCAGAAACACAGCCGGAACTACATGACTAAGAAAGCTAAAAATTTTACATGTAACTTGGGAAAAATAAGGGAAAAATTAGAATTAGATCTGAAGGCTACAATTAATATGACAAAAACCATTTTTCGTGTAGGAATTCTCGCAGCGCTTTGTACGACGAGGTTGCCCGGTGTTCCAACGGGCAACATATAGCAATACGAAGACGAGAAACCAGATGCTAGTAAATACCACAGTGGATTTACGCCAACTTCTTTAGCCTAAAACATAATTAAAAATACACATTACAAAATATATAGTTTATGTAGGATAATTATCAACCTAATTCATAGGAAACAAAATAGTATTCTCATAAAATTATTATTACAAATGAGGAAATGGCTATATTAAGGAAAGTTTTATTAGATTGAATCAGTACGTTGTTATTTTGCCTGTCGCAATATAATTATCACGTGTTTGTTTATGTTTTGAGTGTTTAAAGTCAATGTCATTGTTGGTGTACCTTGAAAATACATATATAAGTATTAAGTAAGAATTTGAAGTTGCATAAAGTGTATGAACGGTGTATGTATATGTATATGAATATAAAACAATAAATTGTAAATAACAAGTGCAATCTTTTACTTCCCCCCTGATATCCTTACATTAGTTTGGTTGAATGCGCTAATGTCAAAACTTACTTTTTTTCGCGCTGTATCCCATCCCACACATGGCAGGGTAGGCAGAGGAAACTTAGGAATCTACTGTTAAGATACTCGTTGTCTTTCTGAACTTTCCGCCGAATTTGTAGCAATGCGTGTTTAGCGGCGTAACTCAAAGCTGTGCTTTGCGTTGTCAGCATTGCAAAGGAATAATAATATTAAATATTTAAATTGAAAATATTATTTTTTTTCATTTCCTTGAGTAGGGATCGAACCCACAATCTATCGCGTTTAGAGTACATACGTGCATACGTGTGCCTACAGAGGACCTGTAGTAGCGCAGGAGCACAAGCGTGTATACGCCACAGGTTGAATTATATTATCACTAATTTATTTATAAAATAAAAGTACCATAGTTCCTTTATTAATTAGTTTGCGAAAATCAATCGAAATGATTATTGCTGAAATGATTGCTAGTTATATACGCTATTAAAAAAAAGTTAAAAACTTCAACATAGTTTGATAAAAACTTGGTAGGCTTAGCGGCGTGGGTTCAGTTCCAGTATTTTTAAATTCATAAGAATTTAAAAAGTAAAAATTTTTGAAACCATATAAATGTTTTCTAATACTTTTACTTTTTATATATTAATCAACATTTATTTATATCACAGAATTAATATAAAATATTACCAATTGCATGGAAATCGGCGATAAAACATTGCACACGGCAACATTCGAAGTGATATTGGTGATAATAATGACAAATATTATAAGTATCAAAAGTATGGCAATATTAGGTAAATCTTTCAAGTTATGTAAGAATTCCCCTATTTTAACATTTAGTCCTGTTTTTTTTGCTGCATCCGACAACGCGAATCCACCGCCTGAAAAAATGTTCATATTTTATAATTTTATTTGGGAGACTCATTACAATAGCGGTGTGGTTCTTATTACAAAGAGTGGAACAAATAATGAACGCACGTTTAGTCTCATCTATTTTCTCTCGAATGAGAATTGCATCTACAACTATCGTGGTTTTCTGTCTAGCGCTGTTCCATAATGGTTTTTATAACAGTGTTTTTTTTATTTTTGTCTTTTATCATAAGAAGCACAGTAGCTTACAACATCTTTAGGAATAAAAAACGTGTAAGTAGGGTAAGCAGGGGTAATAGTGCGCAATGGGTAATGGCGCGCACCTCTGTATCTCTGTCATAACGGCATGTAGTAATACCAGTGTTAAGTTAGGGACGCGGGAAGCTTCTCAAATTGGCAACGATTCTAACTGACAGTGAGTTTGCGTCGTTTGACAAAGAGTCGGGTTCCTTTGTTTCCTTTATTTTAGATTCAAATGTTTATTGAATTATTAATTTTACTTTTCAAGCCATTAAACTATTCTATTTTATATTAATATAATCAATTTTCAATAAAAGAGTGTTAAACTTTTTTCTAATGTTAAATTTATTACAAAACCACCGTTTGGAGTTATACCGCTCACCTGAGCGCCATTACCCCGTAACTTTATTTTTTACTGTTGTAGATATGTCAAGAAAAATAACAACTTAAGTAAACCAAGGCTAGGTCGCAGGCTCAAACAACACAAAAATGAACTCGCAGAACAAGTTAAGTTGTTGGATTTGCTTTACTATGGCGTCACAGTCAAAATTGTGTGAGCGTTGGTACCCCGTCGCCTGAGCGGCATTACCCAAGGTTCGGGGGAATGACGTTCATACATGTTTTTTTTAATGTTTTTTTACTAGTAGTAGGTCATAGATTTATGTTTTTGTTGTTGAATTTTATGTTACTCGATAGTTAAAGACTACTTTTTCAATTTGCCCTACTACTCGTAAAATTAATATTAATTTAGTTGCCAAACAACTTAATACACTACTAATAGAAAAAAAGCGATACGAACCCAGCAAAAAGGTAAAACTATAAGGTATTTCTCTTATTAATTTTGTCCAATTAAGGACCGAGTCGATACGTTTTTTAGGTAAGTCTTCATGAACTGAAAAAACCAACAAAGTATTTACAGTACTCAATATGTAAACTATAAATATAATATGTATATGTGTCTATAAGACTTTATCTAATATTACTTTATTGTAAAACTATATTGTTACTAGCGAACCACCCGCGGCTTCGTCCGCTTATATTACACTATATTATTTACTTATTTTAATGACATTATCACTTTTGAGACAATATCTATACATTGAAAACAAAATGTTCACCTAAATGAGTAAACATTTTGTAGGAATTTTGCCGACCTTAATATTTTCAATTGGCTTAATTATTTTAATTTTTTTACCCATTTAAATAAAACAAACACAAAATGTTATGAGAAGGTTGCCAAAAAATATAATAGTGAAACTGCGTTTCAATCTGGTTAGCCGTTTCTGAGACTTGCGCATACGAACAGACAAACAGACAACATTATAAAATAATCTCTATTTTGAGCCCTATCACATTAATAAACGTACCCTATACGATATTTTAATATACCTTACGTGTATAGACAGTGATCAGTTACAGATTTATTATAAAGTATAGATGTTATTTACATTTTGCTTTGCAATTTTGAAAGAATATCAACGATGACGGGAGTAGAAACATCAGAAAACCAACCAACGCAGCAAGAGCAGAATCACGAACGCTGCAATAAAAACTTATTAATTAATGTTATTAAAGTTAAATAATTATTCCTTAAAATATGGAAATTATACAAACAATTTTTCATCTTTTAAGTCAAAATAGTCATTGATAGCGTCACCCCATCCGGTGAATAGTTGTGGGGATCGGCAAAAGAAGCAAATCATAGCACCTCCAAATAACAGCAAGACCATCTGCAATATAAACACAAAGATTGTATTGAACCTGCTACATTGATTTAATTATAAAAGCAGTATCGATTTAATTATACTAAAATTTCAAGTGGCACGTTTGTTGGCTCATTTACCTCTCGAGAGAATTAATTGTTTAGTTATTTTTTGTTCTTCTTCCTCTCTGGTAATAAGGTAAAGCATGTGGATTTCCATAGCACATAGTGTAATATGTACAAACTTAGTTATATACTAAATTATTATAGTATATTTAAATAAGACTGAAAGTAAAAATTGAAATATATGGTTCACCAGTTCCCAAAATGATATTTTCCCTAAGCGAGCATAGTCTGCTTCAACTGTTTTCTTTGCAGCTGCAATACCTTCCGGTGTTAATTTACATTGTTTAGCTGCTTCACTACTTGGCCTTAAAATAAAAAAGAAAAAATCTTTAATACATAAAAATAATAAAGGTACTCCACAAGTAAAATTCTTTCAGATTATTTCGGATTTTGTTTATTCATATAACTATGAAAATATACATTAAGTACATAAACTTAATTCCGTGTTCAATTTAAGTAGGTCTGGGAAATTTACTTACATCAAGTACTATAATAAGTAAATATTGAATCCGATCATGTTTTAAGTCGTAAGCAATAATGAGTTGATTAGACCAAAATATCCCATACGTTTACAAATAAATATTAAATCATCCGTAGTATAGGTTAAATGCTAATATGCGTGCTAGAATAGAAATTTACCTGAATACTCCAATATATACAATAAGCATATAAAGAAGCATGGTTATATCCAGCAATATCATAGATGGTATACCGAATGCAGAGAATCTGGGGAACGATATAAGCTCGGGGGCAGTAGGATATCGTCTGTAAAATATACATATTAAAAAGTGAATCCAAAACTTCGTACCCCTTTTACGAAAATTGTGCGGATAGAGAAGTATGAAAGTTAGCAAAATTCTAATTTTAGATACAATGGTAATGCTACTGTATTGTAAATATTTTATGAAATATACATTAAATTACGTAAATAAGTATAGCACATACTAATACATATTTGAAAATATATATTTTGTTTTACACGTTGCTATGACAACACATATTGTAATTGTCATTTGATTCTCTAGTTTAAGTACAAACTTTTTTATATTGTTTGTTAATATAAATTAAAGGACATACGTTATAAAGAGTCCTTTAAACACCAAATTGGTAGCCGTTCCAACGAGAGTTCCAATACCACCTATAATAAAAAAAAAACAATTTTTACTTCTTTTACATGTTATTAAAATACCAATATTTTTTGCTTAAATTATTTGTAATTTTTCAATATAGTATTTATTTTGTATTAATTATGTGTTTTTTAATATTCGGAGACCGTCGCGGCCCAGCAGCATAGCAACAGGCTGTAAACTCAACAGCTGTGAGTTTGATTTCGATACGAAGGAAAGTAAGCAAGCTTTTATTTATTCGCTGTCCAGTCATGCCACTCAGGAAGCAATATTCCGAAAATTGGTGGAATGTCTTACGCTAGATTTTCTTTACCTATTCTGAATAGATTCTAGATCTAGATTAATAGATCTAGATTCTAGATCTAGATTTATAGACTATATTTGATTTCAAATACTTCCGCACCTGATGCAGACGCAGCATTAGATGGGGTCCAGATAAACTATTAGAAAAAAAATGTATCCACAATAAAAGTTGTAGAAATTGAAGAGCATTTTAGAATGATATATTAAAATTGAAGATCAAAAAATCTGATCAACGACCATAACATGGACTGTTATAAAACTATAAGAAATATTGAAATGCTGTCTTAAATTTGAATTAAAATTCTGCCTCAAAGTTATTGATCGTGGTGAAAATATTGCATTGACATATTAAAATTGAAGATCTGGAACATCTCATGAACAGTCATAACGGTCCAGCTAAAGTATAAGAAATAATGTAGTTACAGTCTTAACAAAAGTTATAGAGCGCGATGAGAATTTTACATTAACATATTAAAATCGAAGATATGGAACATCTTATGAACAATCATAACGGTCCAGCTAAACTATAAGAACTGATAAAATACAGTATTAGTTAAAGATGTAGAGTTTGACAGATATTTTTTATCATACATCAAATAAAGACATCTGGCAAAGAAATATAATTTATAACAATAAACAATAAAATTGCCGCATAGCTAAAATTGTTTATTGTGATGGGTAAATTTTAATTAATTAAATTGCTATATTAAAATAGTAGAAAAATGGTATATATACATTAAATATTTTTAAGAAAAAAGTATGTAAGAAAAACAATGAAATAACAGTTCTCAAGGCCGACAAAGGTAACGCGACGGTCATACTAGATACCGACGACTATATACAAAAAATGTCATTATTACTATCGGATCAAGAAACCTAAAAAAAAGTGTGAAAGTGTTGGAAAAAATGGTATGACCAAACGCTACTCTTGGCAGAGTATGCACAGTGCATGCTAATAGTGGGGAATTTTTCTATTTGCGCCTGGTGCTCCACCTTAGTCGATGATCAACTTTTTTTTTCTTTTTAAAAACAATTGATAGTGTAGAATATATTTCGTTTTAAGCAACTTGCAAGACATTTATGTTACTTGAAGACGATATTCACTGGGACTACCGTCTTAATTAATTTAGCGTCAGGGACAGTCCCAGTAGTTTACGGCAGTTATTCGCTATATTGCTAGTGTTTTATGCCATCTCATCTTTTAAGAATGTAGGAAGAGTATAAAAACTATTTATCACAAGATTTTTACGTACTCTTATGTATATTATAATGCGGAAGGTGTAAATATCAATCTAACAAATGAAAAGGCGATGAATAGTCAACAAAAGAAGATGGCTCTTGCAATGGTATCTTTAGACATTGCTATCACATTACTTCCTGACAGAATGATGGTACACTCAATACTTAAAATCTTAATCACTTTGGACAGAATACAAACACCAATATGTTCTGTTACACGAAAAAAAAACCATTTCAATTTAAATTTATTGATTCCCTGTGAGAACTTGCTTTCAATGATATTCAATAAGTGGGACAAACGTTTAAATACGCCGGTATCAACTTAAGGAGTGTTTTTTTACTCAGGGACAACTTTATGTTGTTTTTTCGTGAGTCATTAATATTTCAGTTCCGTATATATTGGATCCTGAGAGAAAAAGTGCCAACATTGTACACAAAGAAATATTTAAATTTCTACAATATTCCTAATCGATATCTAAATTGAATACATCGAAAATTTTTTACTAAAGCAACTTTAGAACTATATAATTATTATTATGCTAAAAAATACTTTACGGCTCATAATAATATAATTGCGAGCAGCAACTAAATCTCTAAATCTCTTATAATCTGAGATTATTTTTAAAAAATCAAAACTTTTTCAAACGTTGTAAACGTTTTATGGTATCTATCCAATAGACTGTACGTCTTTATATTTTATATAAGTCTATATAAAAGATAACGGACACTATAGGAAAGTATGGCTAGATATACGATAATACATGATAAATAATCAGATCGGTGGTAAATTTTACGATGAAAGTAATAAAAAACTACTACAAAAAAAGTATAAAAAAACTCTCTATCATTATGCGAAGGAGAATTAACGTACTAAAGTACAAAAGGTAATTTAAACTTAGGTTGTTTTCATGAAAATCAAAGTTCTACACGGGTGAAGCCGCTGGCAGCAGCTAGTATCACAACAATTTTATATAACAACAAATCTGTTTATGATAATCTATATATACTATTAATAAAGTAAAAATGTCCATCATTAACACTTAGGAAAGAAAATACTTATTTAGAAAACGTGTAAAACTTTGAAAGTAGCGGGATTTGAATTCGCGCCTCTTGGATTCCAAGAAATTTTCCTAAATGAGTTTTCAAAAAAATTTACAACAAACCTATTGTGGCTGAATATGTAGCGGTGCAAAAATAACAGGTCGTAATATCTGACGCTTCTTTTTCACCTGCCTTGTTTACATCATAAACTTTGAGCAGCTTTTGCTAAAAGTAAAAAAAAAATATCCCCACTTAATGTTAAATGTTTTAATTTGTTCGCTATGATAACAAGGTGCTTTACGTTGTTACGACGTTGAGTTCCGCCACTCAACACGCAATACCTCAAATTCGGCGGAAAGTGGCGAACGGAAGTGGAACAGAGTGTCTTAACACTAGGCTCCTAAGTTCCTTTTGCCTACCCTGCCATGTGCGGGATACAGTTTGAAGCTGGGTATGTAATTTTATCAGTCACTAATTTGATATAAAAAATAGGAATTCTCTTACTTCTTCAAACACTTTGAGTACAGCAAAATTAATAGGCACCATCATGGTTGTTGCAGCAGTGTTAGTAATCCACATCGATACGAAAGTAGTGACGACACACATCGCGATTAATAATCTAAAAATGAAATGTAAATATAAAAATACTATTAATATTTAAAAAAAAACAAAGCAAAATACTTAAAGATCAGAGAAGATTCAAGAAGATTAAGTTACATTTTTTTTTTATCAAATAATCATGTCTGTTAACATGTTTTTTTTTTAATTTTTACTTTATCGAAAAAAAAAGGTTAATCAATTTCCGCCGAATTTAGGGTATTGTGTGTTGAGCGGTGGAACTCAACATCGTGCTTGGCCTTGTTAACAGAGCTTATAAACAAAAAAACTAAATATTTAATTTGAAAGCATTAAATATTTTATTTCCTTGAGTGGGGATAGAACCCACAACTTGTTATATTTACAGTCACATATAGGTCCTCCACACCACGACCGCCTCTAGTCTTCTAACTAATAGAATCAGATTTGATTTAATATAAGAAACATTATAAAATTGAGTAACAAATTCTTTACAAAAAATGTTTTTGCTAACTTCACATGCGAGTATCCAATATTTCGAATGGCAAAGTAAGCAAGCCGTTTATGAAGGCCTGATTGTTCGACAGAGAACGCCAATATCAAGCTTCCCAGAAACATGAACATGGAGTCCTTTAAATAATGTATTATTATTAAAAATGAAGATATCTAATATATATGAAGATAACTAGAATACGGAAGCGTGGTAATTTTATTTATATGCACAAAAATATCTCGATTTAACAACAGTTTAAGATGTAAAACTAAACTTTACTACTTTTTTTTAATTTTAAACAAATCCTCCCTAGATGTCTATATAAATGTAAAATTTTGGTAGAACCACTCTTTATAATATTTTATGAATTTTACCACTTGAAAATAAATAGGAGGCAAGATAATAAATGTTACAAAATAGAGGTAATCTACTTTGAATTTAACACGTAAAAAATCTCACAAAAAATCAACAAAATTCAAAATTATTAGAATAGAGTTTGACAATGGTTGTAAATTCGATCCCAATTAGCAGAAATAATTACTTTCATTTTCATACTCAGGTAACAGGCCAAACTACGTCTACGGTATAATATATAAATAAATAAATTTGCGAAACATTGATTGGCGCTAAAAAAGACTAAATATTCATATTCTTTTATTGTAAAGTATACGACCAAAAAAAGTATGCGTACCAAAATTAGATTAAACATCGTGTATTAGAAGATACGTTGTATACATTATAAAAAATATAATGAAATAATAGGATTTGTCTTTCTAAACTGTTTGTTTTTATTGTTACACTGTTTTATCAAATTATATTATGAAAAAAGTATATAAAAGAAAATAAACTTACATTGACATAAGCCATACATACTTCAACGGTACTTAAAACGCCCGTCATGGGAAAAATTATGATTGGTATGAACGACGTGACCGGCAGAGGTATTACCTCGGTCACCCAGAATACGGCCATTATTATAAGACAGTAAGCAGTCCATTGGTATGGCTAAAATGTTGATATTTACAATTTAAAAAATATTAATAATAATGACAATTTTCTATGATAAAATAGTAATTAGTATTTCATTTACTAACACCTATCGACACCACAAGAGTGCGACTGTAAACGCGACAGGTGAAGGATTTGATCACTACTCGAGGAAATTAAATATCTTATATTTTAATTTCTTCGCTCTGATAACAAGGCAATGCGCGGCGTTGAGTTTTGGGTCTTAACACACAATTCTTCAAATTACGTGGAAAGTGGGGAACGGAATGAAGTGTCTTAACACTAGGCTCTCAAGTTCCCTCTGCTTACCCTGCCATGTACGGGATACAGCGTGAAGCTGAAAAAAAACATTACAAAATATGATTTTATATCATATTAAAATTGTCATACACCAAGCGTAGAACGGAATATTGATTCGATGCTCTTCCGAAATACCATGGATAAAAACTAAGAAGTTAGAATCGTTTTAAACTAATGTGAAGATTTTTTTGTCTGTCCAATAAAACAATTTTGATTTTAAGCAACCAAAGGTAATATTTGTTTTTTGTTCGTTTGCCATTGCGTGTTGAGTGGCGGTACTCAATGATGCGCTTTGCTTTGTAGCCAGAGTGACGAAATGAAATTAATAGGCCTCAAAATATTTGTATAATTTGAAAATATTTCTCTTTTCTCTTTTCAATTATGCATTTACAATTTTGTTTGTGAATTTTTTTTATCTCCTACTTTTAAGAGCATAGTTTTTCATTCAATTCATATGCTAAAAAATATGTTCCAATATTTAATACAGCTTCACGATGTATCCCGCACACTGCAGGGTAGGCAGAAGTTACTTGGGAACCTAGTGTTAAGATATTCCGTTTCGTTCCCTACTTTCCGCCGAATTTGAGGCATTACGTGTGGAGTGCCGCTTGGCCTTGTAACTCACACCCACAACTTACACGGTCACACGGTTGTGTAGCGCCTGACTTGGTGTAGGGTACGCCAAGTCAGGCGTTACTTACACAACGTCAAACATGAGTCGACAATATTTAAAATTAATTAATTTGTGATAAATATTTTAATATCAATTTTAAGTCTTAACGCATAGATAGGGGCGTTATACTTAAACAAAAATTATAGATTTTGTGCACAACAAAGCTTAATTAAACTATATATAACTATGTATTGTTAACTATTATAATTGATACTTATGCAAGTATCATTCGGTGTTTTATGATTTAATTACCTGTGGTGGTAACGGAATCAGCACAAGTATACACAACAAAGGCACAATAACGCAAACCAACCCTCTCCAATGTACTGCAAGTACAATTTTTACCCTATCTAGATAAGTTAAAGGCGGTTCTTCTTTACTCCTGAAAATACAAAATACTGCAGAAATGTTAATTAAAATATTATAAGAAACTAAGGATTATCTAATATAGCAAAGTTAAAATATTGTTTTTTAAATGAACAAAAATATATTTTAGCAAAAGTTGGTACATATGTTTTTAAATAATGATATGAGACAAGTATAATATTTCTTTTTCTTAGTAAATAAAACAACGATTTTTGATGTTAGGGTATTTTTATAATACCTGAACATTTTAAATATATAACATAAAAGTTATTATCGACTTTTGCACAAAAATTAACACTGACATTAAAACTGCAAAGATTTTTGACAGATGTTTATTAAGAAGATTTTAAATAAAGAAAATAATATTAGTAAATTATATTAAAAACTTATTTGTAAAGCTACGTCCACGCGTAGGTAACTTCTATATAAATATTTAAGGGTTCTGAGTAATTAATGTATTCTTTCCAACACAAAAAGATTGTTTAAATTTGAATCAGTAGTTCCTGAGTTTAAGAAGCAACCTCTTCTATTTCGCAATGTCAGTGTGAATAATATGTATCTAATTAAGAAAGAAGTGGGGAACGGAGTGTCTTAACACTATGTTCCCAAGTTCCCTCTGCCTACCCTGCCATGTGTGGGATAGAACGTGAAGAACAAATGAGACCACCAAATTACCAGCGTGTTAAGTAATATAGAATTTACCAAATTTGGTAGCGTCAAAAGATGGGAAACAAAGCTTTTAAGCACTGGACCTTTACATCTTGAACATATATATATTTAATTTATAAATATAAATTCTGTTAATTACTAACATATCACGAGAATGAAACGTAAAGTTAAAATTTTTATTGTTGTGATATATATATACACACATATATATATATATATATATATATATATATATATATATATATATATATATATATATATATATATATATATATATATATATATATATATATATATATATATATATATATATA
>DWMZ01002543.1:0-13955 GCA_018249855.1 Eueides tales michaeli | reverse complement strand
TTCTAAACGAGCTAATTCTAACCTTAAGTTACATTAACCATTTTGAAAACGTGATGCAGCACAGACTGTACTGCCATCCTCCATAAATTAATAATTTAATACATATTTTTTACGGCGACTTTGCCCGAGGAAGTCATATTTTATATGACTTCGCCCGAGGAAGTCATATTTTATATGACTTCGCCCGAGGAAGTCATATTTTATATTATTTTAATAAAGGAGACATAACGCGGCGTTGAGTTTCGCCACTGATAACGCTATACCTCCACAATTCTATGGAAAGTGAGGAATGGTAGTGCTTTGATAGGAATAGAATGTCTTTATACTGGGAACCTAGTGTTCCCTCTGAATACCCTGCTATACGCAAAAAACAGTGTGAAGATAAAAAAAAACCGAATTGTCTGATAAGATATTTCTGGAAGAATCCTAAAGGTTACAAAAAGGTTAAATATTAAGGAAGCAAAAGAGTTCAGTCAGAACAAGTGACATTTGATAATACAAAGAAAAAAATCTGAACTGGCTCAGCGATTGTACGGAAATTGCGAATTATATGTATGTCTGTCCTTTCTTTAAAACTACACAAAACCCTTTCTTTAAAATTGATGGAGTCGTCTTAATATAAAAAGAATATGTTAATGTCATTGATATCAATTTAATGTTATTATAAGAAATTTGTGTATAAGAAGTATTTTTTTGATTTTTTCTTATACGTGTCTTTACACTAGGTTTTCAAGTTCACTCTTACCCTGCCACGTGCGGTATACTGCGTGAAGCTGAGAGTTATATAACTTCAATATTGTTCTTTTTGTAATTATCTCTACTAATTCTTTCTCTCGAATGAGAACAAACCCCGATCTGACCCGAAATTATTAATATTTATTAAAATAAATACATTTCAAAATTATACCTATCGTGGCGTAGCGGCACAAGCGTGTGGCTGTAACCGACAGGTCCTGGGTTCGATTTTCAGTCGAGGAAATGAAATATTTAATATTTTAAAAATTTAAAAATATTTAATGTTTTATTTCTTCGTTCTGCTAATGAGGCAAATTGCGGCGTTGAGTGCCGCCACTCAACATGCAATAATGCCTCAAATTCGGCGGAAAGTGGGGAACGGAAGTGGAACGGAGTGTCTTAACACTAGGTTCTCGGGTTCCATCTGCCTACCCTGCCTTGTGCGGGATACAGCGTAAAGCTAAAAAAAAAAATGAAAAAGTCGGCAAAGAATTAAAGTAGTGTCTTAAAGAATTGTATGTGCGTAGGATATCCACCCGTGGAAGTAAGCTTTCTTTTCCAACAAGATAAAGCATGGCGTTGAGTTACGCCACTCCACACGCAATGTCTCGAAAATTGCGTGTAGGGAACAAACATGTTAAAACTAGGTTCCCTATATAAATTAAAGGACTGCTAAGTATTTCAAAATTTGTAATTATTTGAGACCTTCAATTCTAGATATCTCATCAAGTCAAGTTAAACATGAGAATTTTAAGTATTTATTTTAACCTATGTCAAAATATGGTTAGTCATTTGTGGTGAACTGTAGTAAAGATTTCGCCCTGTTTTGCGGTTGATCATCATTATTTATATATACGGTATTGACCTGAAACGAAAATTTTGTTAAATTTTATGTTTAAATATTTTTTAGCTTGACGCTGTATCCCGCACATGATAGGATAGACAAAGGGAACCTTGGAACCTAGTGTTAAGGTCCTCACTATCACTAGTTTCTGCTAAATTTGAGGCATTGCGTATTGAGTTGAGGCACTCTTGCCAATAAATAACTTTTGGGAATTATCTTTGGTTAGCGGAAAGTAAAAATCTCCCTACAGAGATGATAACAACATAAATAAGTTCTAACTTATACTTACGTATTCTGTTTCTTCTATGTAAAGTGTGTATACATGCTAAATCGTTTTTTTTGGTTTTTTGTTGTTATCAATAAATTAGTAAATAAAATAAAGTAATCCAAGCCGGCGAAGCCGCGGGCGGAATTTTTATACCATTTGAGAGTTTTTCAAACTTTTATTTGTAGTTTCAAACAAAATGAGAGCCAATTTATTAGCATTAATTTGCATTTCATACAAAATGAAAGGAAATTTAAGTTTTTCAACTTTTATAGGTAATTTATTGTTTCCTAACGAGAACAATCTATAATTCTGAAATTGGCCAAGAAACCCTGAGCGAATCCGACTCGCACTTGACCGGTTTGTTTTTTCCTAACTAAGAATTGCCAACAAAATAATAAAAACAGCACAGTAATAACTTACTTATAGAAATACAAAAAATAAATTCATTTCATAAATATAATAAAAACATTTGCATAATATAAATACATCAGTTTTTATTTGTAAAATGATTATGATTACAATTAATCAAGATATCAATGCTAATTTTATGGCCAGTAGTGGCGTACCGTACACATGACACGGTTGTGGGTTCAATTCTCACTGAAGGTAATTCAATTTTTAATATTCTCATATCCTTGCTCTGGTAAAGGAGCAACGTGCTGCGTTGAGTTCCGCCACTCAACATGCAGTGCCTTATTTCGGTGGAAAGTGTCTCTTTACATTCTGTCGTTTATTTTCTTATGTGGGAAAATAATAAGAAGCTAAAAAAGTTATACGTTATAAATTATAAATAGCATCTTTATTTTTATTTCTATATAGGTTTTTCATAGCGTACAGGGTACAAGAATATGGCTGTAATTGAGATCGGTTGTAAGTTCGATCCCCAGCCGAAAAAATAAAATATTTAATATTTTCAATTTAAATATATAATGTTTTTATTTCATCGCTCTGATAATAAGACTAAGCGCGGCGTTGAGTTTCGCTACTCTACACGTAATACCTCAAATTCGGCGACAAGTGGGGAACAGGACGGAATATCTCAAGTCTAGGTTCCCAGGTTCCTTGTCCCTACCCTATCATGTGCAGGATACAGGGTGAAGCCAAACAAATAACCTTTATAAAAGAGTAATACACGATGTTAACTATTAATTAAATTTCAATACTTGCTTGATTAACGATTATATGAATGATTTATTTTCATGTTCCAAAGTTTTTTTAAATACGAGACGAGTTATTTTGACGTGATCAATCTTATAGTTCTTAATTAATTTTAAAACAAAAATATTATAATTACGACTAATTTATTACAGCTTAAAGTACCTACATGTTATTTTTTTATCGAAAATACGCGCAGTAAAATATAATAACATAGCTGAGGCACAAGGTTGATGACTACTTGTATCCGTCGGTAGAGCCTACTTTTTGAGGCCAGAACTGGCGATCTCCAAGGAAACTTTTAGGGTTTAAAGTGAAAATCATCGTTACGAAAACCTTCAGCATAATAGATGGAGAAACTTAAGGACTATATTGTATCACATCATTTCTTTTTATCGTAGCTACCTTAGTCTGACGATACTCAGATGTTTCCTGGCCTCGAAGTAACGGCCATAGGCAAGAATGCAGCGAGCACTTCATTGTTTTAGGGTTCCCTATGAAAATCCCACTGATAAATCTGCCACTTATACTTAAAATTGGGCAAAAACTTAATTTTAATACAGAAAATTATTGAAAAACCGTATCTTAAAGATAACCAATCAATATTTTTTCAAATATATTCTACAATTATCTATAAAGAAATGCTTACTAACTAACCACTTTATAGAAACGCTTTCAGGCTCGCATACTCTAGCTGGATGTATCTAAGACGTAACTGATATATTGCTTACGTAAACACCATATTTTGAACAGGTGTTGAATAGAAATTATGATTTATGTCCCATCGATAGCAGTGATATAACGACACAGTGATCTCATTTTACTTAGGATTTAATTTGAAATTGTTTGTTTGGCTGAACGTGTTGATCTTGGGAACTTTTTGGCTTGATTTTTATATGTTTATGTATAGTCCATATATTAAGAAAGGCTATTAGGCTGTTTTAAGGCTATAGGATTGGTATAACTTTTTTTTATAGCTTATAGGCAGGGAAACGTGGGAAGCTAGTGTTAAAATATTCCGTTCCCATAGGGACAGTTACGTTCCTCATTTGCCACCGAATTGTCGAAGCATTGCTGTCAAGCGGACTTGTTGAGTAATAGAACTCAAGGACGCGCTTTGTCTCAGCACCAGAAGAAGGTTATATAAAATATTTAAAAAATAATATATTAAATACTAACGACCCGCCCGCGACTTTACCCGCTTGAGTTACACCATTTTATTTACTTCACAATTACTTTTTGTTCTAATAAATACTACTTTTAAGACAATATTTATGCATTGAAAGCTAAAATTTAAAATTTTACCTGAACGAAGAAAAACATTATAGCAATTTTGTCGAAGTAAATATTTAAAATTGACATATTTTTTTTTTATTTATACACCATTTTAAATATAATAACTAAATGTTGATTGGAAGTTTGCCAAAATATAATAGTGAAAACTGCAATTAAATCTGTTTAGCCATTTCTGAGAGTAGCGCGAACAAACTAACAGACATACAGACAAAAAATTTAAAAACCATTGTATTGGCCACTATTAATGTAAATTAATAAATATTTTCTATGACTTTCTTTAAAAATCTTATTCTTCATACAGACAGTCATCGTTTACCGATTTTTTATAAGTTTAGATAGAAAGGTATGAAAATATAAAATATTTTATTTTCTTGAGTGGAAATCGACCCCACAGTAGCCAATATTAATTATCACGCTCGTATCCCTGCACCATGATAGCCCTATTTATATAGATCTTAATAATTAAGTTCAAGATATTTTTGGAAAAAATCTACAGCTAAAAGGCATATTTATCCGTTTTCTCTCAAGAAGATACCACTTAGCGAGTATACTTAAAAGTTGCGTCAGTGCGATATCATCACCAATATTGACATTTATTAGGTATCAAGGTCACGATACGAAAAAAATCAAACCAGTTTGTAGGTGAGTTACTGATAAATTTTGCAAATACATAACAAACATTTTTACCGACTTACAGTGAAATAATTGAAATATAATGTATTTAAATTATTGGAACCAACATTTTTTTTTTCTCTGCGATCTAGCGTGGCTGAGCGCGGCGTTAAGTTCCGCCAATAAACACGCAATGTCTGGAATTTGGATGGGAAGTAAACAAGGGATTGTTTCAATTATTTTCTCAACTAATAATGTCAAAATTTTGGGACCATAATCACTGATACTGGTGCTAAGAGCGGGGTTGAGTTCCACCACTCAACACGCAATAACTCAAGAATTCGTTGAAAAGTGGAGAATGGTAATATTTAAATGAAACATTGTGCCTTTACATTAGGTTCCCAAATTTCCCCTGCTTTCTACGGAATGCAGATTCAAACCTCCAGACCGTAGTGCTCTTATTTAAAACGTAATTTTATATGTCACAATAAGTTGTTCGAAGTGCATTTGTCGTAATGCCTATATAAAATTTAGTCGTTCAAGTATATGAAGTAACTACGTAGTTATAAGCTCGTTAGTTTTTTGCTCAAGAACATCACTAGTCCAAAGTTTACCTAATAAATATGTCTGTTATAATACTAGCTTTTATCTATGGCTTTGTCTGCATAGCCGAATAACTAACCTAACCTAACCTTATGTATAACAAGGCAAGACACGGCGTTGAGTTCTGTCACTCAACACGCAATGCCTCAATATCGGTGGAAATTGGGGAACGGCACGGAGTGTTTTAACACTAGGTCCTAAGTTCCCTCTACCTACCCTACCATGTGCGGGATACAGCGTGAAGCTATGTATAATATATAACCTTAAAGGGACTATGGACAAAATGAATTATTTAATTCGGACTTCCGGTTTCTGATATTATCAAGAATAAAATATTTTTTTCTTTATATTGTAATCAGCTTTAGTTCACGTTTTTCTCCTATGAGAGGGTATTGTGTGATACTTAATATGATACTTAATATCGTGCTTCATTAAAAATAAATTCAAATTACTTCTTACTGAAGTCTTGTCGTGTCGTGAAACTGAAAAAAAGACAAATATTTGTAACATTTTTTGTCATTACACAAAAACATAATTTTACACAATAAATATTATAACATATTTCTATATACACATTAACTAACATATATACCTACGCATAATTTTGTAATATAGTGAGAGTGGGATTTCCGAACGGTATTCTGTAGACCGAGGTATTTAGGACAACCAGCCGACCACGACAGTGACGAAACCAGTGGACCTCACCAGTGCCAAGCAAATATACGCTTTGGCACATCACTATAAGGCTCGATCGCTTGGCAAATAATGTTAAAGCTTGGCAAGAACCAATAAGAAAGACCTTTCTGTTTCATTCCTATCGAAGAGGGGATGGGTCGAAGAGGCTGGTTGTGAATGAATTGCGAAAAGTATATATACTGTATACATAGATGCAATTGCAATAAGATGATGTAAAATATGTATGCAAGCGAGAGTAATAACCTGTATGTTATTATTTTGAAGTTCACGGACTCCATTTTTGTGGGTTAAAAGCTTCTTTTGTACTAAGGTCAGCTTATATAGGAAATTAATAAAAAAAGTAAATTGAAATTCCACTGTTAAAAGGCCAGTCGAGGCACATAAGTACAAGTGATTGTAACGCTAGAGGGTGTGAATTCGATCCTTAGGGGATGTTACTAAACATTTAATGTTTTAATTTATTTTCTCTGGTAAGGAGGCAAAACGCGGTGTTGAGTTCCGCCATTAAGCACGTACTTCTTCTGTTCTCCCAAGGACTCTAGTTTTGAACATGAACAATTGTAGATATAGAGACAAATAGATTTCAAATACGGATAGACGGAAAATAAAATGTTCCTATAAGGGTTCTGTTATACCTCCTGAGCAAGAGTACTAAGAATAATAAGTCATGCCTTGGTAAAGTTATTGGATACGATTATTGACTATCATGATGTAAAAATTTTGGTTAAAAAAAAAGAGACATGTCCCGCTGAGTTTCTTTCGCCGGTTCTTCTCAGGTCTGAGGCACTAACTTTAGTGAACTGGTGGTAAATTGTTTGACGTTCAAAAAACGAAGCTTGTAACTTCTTATTTTGAATAAAAATGTTTGAATTTGAATTTGAATTTGAATCCAGAGATACATATAAATATACCCTACACGGAAATTGAATCTATAGTCTTTCTTTAACTATGCCACAATAACTTAATTACAAAAAAAAATATTATTTGTGAAGCAATATTTTTCTTAACAATAGTAACTGTTTTATGCATTTCCTGTTTACTTTGGTGCATTTAAAGCGTACTTAATATTTTTATTGCAATATCAAAATGAAATTGAGGTGGTCGTGGCGCAGTGGAAGAGCAGCAAGCGGGGTTACATGTTTGAGCAAATTATTATATTTTACACTAACGACTAGCACGCGGCTTCGTCAGCTTGAACTACGTTATAATTTATTTTTAAATCTGCGTCACTTTCGTTTTCTAATACCAATGTCATTTTTAAAGTAACATATATACTATATTGATTATTATTTTCATTTCTCTTCTTTGGAAGATAGGGCACGGCCTTGTGATTTGCTATTCAGTACGGAATGTCTCAAAATAACATGTCTTAACTTAATGTGGAATGTCTCTTCCCTTGTGTGGTTCCCTTTTGTGGATGAAGGTATTAAAAAAGTACACAACCTCGTCTATACTTCTTTTTATTATATAAGTAGTAAATTAAATATTGACAGTAAAAAATGTACAAAATAAGAATAACAATAGATATTTTTTAGCTTCACGTTGTATTCCACACATAGGAGGGTAGGCAGAGGGAACTTGGGAACCCAGTGTTTAGACACGCCGTTCAGTTCCCCACTTTCCGCTGCGTGTTGAGAAAAACTCAACGCCGCACTTTCTATTGTTACCAGAGCGAAGAAATTAAAATATTAAATATTTCATTTCCTCCAGTCGAACCCGCAACCCTGCCCAATGTCCCTGAACCAAGAAAGGCCTCTATAACAATAGGTGAATTGAAAATACTTTTTCCCATTATTATTTTGTATATATAAGTTCGAGTTCAAAGCTTTGTTTCTGAAGGAAATTTACGATGCGTTTTAAGTTCACGGGTGATCTTTTTTCGTTTCCGGTTTTGAAGAGGTTGTTTTTTAAAGTCTTGTAGAATGACTTAATTCTTTTGGCTTTTTTTTATGGAAAAGACACGGCAAACGAGTGTACGGGTCACCTGATGGTAAGTGATCACCGTCGCCCACGGCCCCGTATAGCACCAAAGGAGCTACAGGTGCTTTGCCGGTCTATAAGGTGTATGGGCACCGGGGCCCGGCATTACCCAATGCGAAACGCAGTGGCCAAACTACTTAACGCCGGTCATAAATGCCGGGGATGGTGATAATCTGGTCTAGCTTGCCCATGCATGTTGCCATTGCTGACAACGTGACTCTCCCACACGTACTTTAGTCTCCTCTTACGACATCATCAGTACCAGGGTGATTCTATTCTAAGCCACGGCTAAATGTCGCATTTATATTTTACATTTGGCTGAGACCAAAAATATGGTTACATTTTTTTTGTTTTACGCAAAAAAATATGGTATTAATAGTAGAGTCCTATTAGATTAGTCTGTCGTAGCGCAGGGGCAAAGAATAATGATGTTCCTTTTTATACTTTAGTCACTCTTCTTCCTTTACAATGTTGTAAGGTGTGCGTACAAGCAACTTAGTTACAACTCAACCAAATAAATATGGGTTAAAACTATGATTACTTACACTATAAGTCATTAGAGTTTCTTTTATCAGCTTCACGTTACGGGACCGTTCAGTTCCTCACTTTTCACCGAATTTGAGGCGGAACTCAACGCCGCGCTTTGCCTTGTTACCAGAGCGAAGAAATGAAACTATAAATTATTTCATTTAAAAATAATATTTTTTTATTTTCTTCCAGTGGGGATAGAACCCACAACCCATCGCATTTACAGTCGCCTGTGCCACAACAGGTTTCTAAAGACAATATTACAGTTTTAAATGGGCAAAGCAAGACTTTTGTGCTGATATCATAAAAGAATTCACAAAAAACTAAGCTGTCTAGCGAATAACTTTTCAATATCTTTAAAAATTTTAATTACGAAATATATAAATCACAAATATTTTTTAACGCATGAAGAATGTAGAAAAATAATATTAATTATAGGGAAGTAATCAATAATATGCAATGCTTGCTGTATAAAGAAAAAAAAAACACCTCTTTTTATACGCCTATGAGGAAAATATGTTTTTTAAAAATATGTTTATTTTATCAATTTTACTGATAAAAAGTTTAATGGTTAGGTAGTATTATTTTTATATATTTAGAAATTCCTGAGGCCTGTCGTGGCGCAGCGGCACAGCTGTGTGACTGTAACCGACAGGTTCTGGGTTCGATTCCCAGTCGAGGAAATTTAATATTTAATATTTTCAACTTAAATATTTAATGTTTCATTTCTTCGCTCTGGTAATAAGACAAAGCGCGGCGTTGAGTTCCGCCACTCAACATGCAAATCCCCGCAGCCTCAAATTCGGCGGAAAGTGGGGAACGGAAGTGGAATGGAGTGTCTTTACACTAGGTTCCCGGATTCCCTCTGCCTACCCTGTCTTGTGCGGGATACAGCGTGAAGCTAAAAAAAATCCTGTTAAAATAGGGAAAAACGTATTACTTTCACTGTTAACACTGTTTATTTTTCTAGACATTGTGTGTAGAGTGGTAAAACTTAACGCCGTCATTTGTCTTGTTACTAGAGCAATAAAGTACTACAGTGAGTATTATCTCCAGGTTTGATCTACTTATTTCTATTTTCATATATTTTCTATACATAAAATTTCTTGTACATACCAATTATTACATTAACACACTCTGGAAAAGAAGATATTTAAAAAACATAACAATATATTTAACGGAAACTGCGGCTTTTAGAAAGAATAAAAAATATATATATTGTAAATATTTAAAATTTTCTCTGAATAAATTAATAATATCATAGCTATAGACAAATTCTATATTAAATATGGTATATCTGTATGGAAACATGGTCATGGCATTTTGGCGCAGTAACACAACCGTTTAATTCTCAGTCGAGAAAATGGTAAATAAGGAATAATTTGCGATTCTTGGAAAGAAAAGCACAGCGTTGAGTTCCGCAACTTGCAAAGAGAGTGGAAAACCGATCTTCTCATGTTAGTTAGTCTATATTAATATATTATAGAACAATTATTTTGTTTACTTCAGTTAAACTTACTTTTGCCTTGTTTGTGGGTTCGATTTTCAATCAGGGGAATTATTTATTTTAATTTCTCCGTTTTCAGAAAATTTAACGCGGAGTTTAGTTCTGCTGCATTTAACATAATAAATAAATAAATATATACATAAAATTACATAAAATTTTCTATAACTTGTTCAGACAAAATCTGGAACATATAAAATATCAAAAATGAATAGTTAAAATAAACCAAAAATGCTGATATTAAAGGCATCCCTATACCTATTCGTTTCCGTTTCGCAAAATGGCGTTGCGGCTCGGGGGTGGGGAAAGCTCAGTAGCGTCGAAGCTCTTGCTGCGACAAGTGCTTTTTTGTGTACATTAAGAGTTGGTTATTTAAATGTGTATGAATGTGTTTTTTTAAGGCAAAACGTACGTATTTTACACATTTTCTAGTTTAATTATATTTTATACAGTTTTATAATATTTTTTTTATGTAAAATATATTTATTTGTTATTCAGATATAAGCACTTTTAAGGTTTTATGGTTGATAGATTGAAGTATCTGTGTTAAATGAAGTAGGTTGTATTGTCTTGTTATATAATAGAAATGCGATATTTTTTATTTTGTCATCACATTGTCCAAAGACTACCATAGGCGTTGAGTTCCGCCACTCAACACACAATGTCTCGATTCGGCGAAAAGTGAGAAACGGAAATGTGTTTATTGGTTCAGAATGTCTTAATACTAGGTTCCCAAGTTCCTTCAGCTAAATTAAACTACTTAATTTAATTAATTAAAATTAAATAATTTTTTTATAAAAATAGTTTTCATGACAATTTTTAAACGTTCCTAAGGAAAAAAATGCTTAAAATAAACATATTTATATTATCAATTTTACAGATAAGAATTTTAATGAATATTTATATGTTTCTAGAATTTCCTGTTAAAATACGGAAAAAAATATTTATATGTTAACTCTTCGAGTGGGGATCGAAACTGTAACCTGTCGTTTACAGTCATATTTTAAATACATATAAATTGATAAATAAGTTTTACTTCGGACTCGGTAGTTACTCTATTCATAAAAAAATTACAAGCACTTTAATAAAACGCGGGTTCTAGTCTCACTACATTAAATTTTTAAATAGTTTTTAAATATATACATTCTTATGTTTTTGTAAAGTAAAATTAATATATTTGCATAAAATATACATATAAAAATAGAAATCATTTAAGCCTCAACGCAGCTTCACGCTGTAACCCGCACATGGCAGGATAGGCAGAGGAAACGTGGGAAGCTAGTGTTAAGACACTCCGTCCCACTTCCGTTCTCCATTTTCCGCCGAATTTGAGGCATTGCCTGTGGAGTGGTGAAACTCAACATCTCGCTTTTGCCTTATTACCAGAGCGAAGAAATGAAACATTAAATATTTAAATTATAAATATTAAATATTTCATTTTCTCGAGTAGGGATCGAACCGACAACCTGTCGGTTACAGTCACACGCTTGTGCCGCTGTGCCGCGAAAGGCCTCAATAAGCTTTAAACAAAATAAAAACAATAATTAAATAATATAGGACACTTTGCGTTCATAAAGAGAAAGTCAATTTAAGCATTACTCTTTCTTACGTACGTATGGAAAAGATATATTTACTTTATGGACATAATCGTTGGCCTTGAATTCGTTTTAATTTGGTAATACATAGCTTATTTGGGGCAAAAATTATGTAATTGGGCATTTTTGAAAAATTTTTAACAAAGAAATAAATTAAATAGACCCCTTTTTTCAAGTGTGAAACACAATCATATTTGTAATGCGATAGGTTATGGGTTCGATATCCACTTGATGTAATGAAATAAATATTTGATATTTTTAAATTATATAATTAATGTTTTCATTTCTACGCTCTGGTAATAAGGCATTGAGTACCGCCATTACGCAACAAGCAATGCCTCAACTTCATATATATATATATATATATATATATATATATATATATATATATATATATATATATATATATATATATATATATATATATATATATATATATATATATAACTATATATATATATATATATATATATAAACAACGGAACAGAGTGTCTTAACGCTAGGTTCCTAAGCTCCCGCCTATCCTGCCATATGCGGGATGCGGCTTGAAACTGACTTAAAATATTATGCGATGTTATAAAATGCTATATTGAATATTTTTTATTTGACTGCCAATTTGTTCTCATATAAGAAAAACTATAACTACCCTGTCGTGGAGCTGTAGAATAGCGATTGCTTTAACTTAAATGATCAAAAGTTCGATTCCCACTTGGAGAAATAAATAATTTTCTGTTCTCCAGGACGATAGAGCGGCGTTAAGTACCGTTCGAAGAACATAATATCAGAACGCGAAATATCTTGATACTATATCTATAATAGAAGAAGCAGAAAAGCTTTTAAAAACATATCGTAATATAATGCTGTCTTAAATGTTAATTATATAACTTTCTATTTACTTTTATATAAGAAAAAAACTATACGCGTGATTTGCATTTTGCGTGCTTGTTACAGAGAATCTAATGACCTCGTTCTTTAATTTTTGTAGAAAACGAACAAGATTGAGGCCTGTCGTTGCGCAGGGATACCAACGCTAGGGACTACAATTTGTGGGTTCCCCACTCGAGGAAATGAAATATTTATTATTTTCTATTTAAATATTTAATGTTTTAATTTCCTCGCTCTGGTAACAAGTGCGGCGTTGAGTTCCGCCACTGAATACGCAATTCATCATTTTTAGCGGAAAGTGGGAACGAAATTGAGTGTATTAACATAAGGTTCCCAAGTGCTTCATATTGTTTCCCAACAGTGTGAAGTCGAAAAATAAAGAACACGTTTTATGTTGAAATTTAATACTATGTCACTTAAAGTAGAATAAAACAGGTAGGTTTTATTTATTTGTTTGTAGATTGCGAACAAATTATTAACATGACATAAAGCTTTTTAAACATTTTTAATATATTTATAATGGTATGACACATTTTGTTTTATTTTTAAGAAAATCATGCTTTGTCAATCAACCTTGATCACTGCGTTTCGCATTGGGTAATGCCGGGCCTCGGCGCCCATGTACCTTAAAGACGGGCAACGCTCCTGTAGCTCCTCTGGTGCTACACGGGGTCGTGGGTGGCGGTGATCACTTACCATCAGGTGACCCGTACGCTCGTTTGCCGTGTCTTTTCAATAAAAAAAATAAAACAACTAAGCCATACGTTGGACTCCAAGAGGCGCGGGTTCGGATCCCGTTACGTTTACAATTTTTACACGTAGTCTCAAAAGTATACATATATCTTGTTCAAAGATGTCTTCATTGGCTCCAATATAGTTGAAACGTTGCTGCTGTCAATAGCAGCACACGCTTTTTCTATGATATTTCTTGTACCGCCAATCATCAATTATCATGGCGTTTAGAGCAAGCACTTCCCTTTAAAACTAACGATACATCTTAATCCAATGGATTAATATCTGGGCTATTTGACAGCTAGTCTTCAGCTCTGATGAAATTTGGAATTTTCATTTTCAATCAAGATTGGGTGGATCGAGCTTTACGACTCAGGGCCGAATTTTGTTAAAAGAACTATTTTTGGTTATTGAACATTGTGTAGTTAAGAGGCTTAACTACATTCTCAATAATGGTATCTTGATATCCTTGAGTCGAAATTTTGATACGTTTTCAACGAAAATATGGCTCAATTACTCTGT
>DWMZ01002542.1:0-13956 GCA_018249855.1 Eueides tales michaeli | reverse complement strand
AATGATCAAAATTGTGTCACCAATGGGGTAATTTCATCCCCGTGGGACATTTCAAATACAAAACTCGCTACATATTTATGAACAATTCTTGCTCGGATAGTAGGGAGGCTTAAATACTGTCAAATATTAGACTGACAGAAAATATATGGTAGTGTGAAAATGGGTCGCAGGTTCCATTCTTGTGTAGGCCAAATATTTCATTGGGATTTTGTTAGATTGTATAGATAAAAAACAGAACGGAGTGTCTTATCGCTTCTCTTGTCTAACCTGCTATAAATATATGCAAGACAGGTAGAGAAACTGAAAGAAAACCTTTGATTTTCTTTATGTTCTCTATTTTCCAGAATTAAGAAATGTACGGAAAATTTATTTATTGTTCAGACTCTTTTTCCATTCTCTTTTTTTATGTCTATTATTTATTTCCTATTTATTTACTATTTTTTAAAGAACATACAACATATTCAACATTATTCTCAAGTATATAAATATCTACATATTTATAAGCTAATATACTTCTTTAAACAAATCTTATTTCTAATTACCAACAGCAGAACTCATAGCAATATACCTAAATAACCAAAACTAACCTAAATAGATGGACATAACTGTAGAACGTAGGAGATGGTTTAGATAAAGTAAATGTACGTAGTTTGCAGTTTGCGGCGGACTGTACGGCGCGCCAAAATGAAACTATTGTTGCATACCCGCTGTCGTTTTCAAGAAAATCTCGCTTCAAGTTTTGATTAAAGTATGAAATGTGTATAATAAAAAGAATGTGAAGACGCTGGGAGAAGGTTGGGCGTAATTTGGAATGTTTTTTTGTAGCTGTAACAAAAAAATGTGTTTCTTTTAACCTTTGAAGATAGTGTCTCGCAGGGTGTCTCGCAGACGAAAGTGACAAGGAAGATGTGGGAACCGAATCAATACCTGTAAGTAAATAAACAATGTCACAAAAAATATATAATAATTTTTGTTGATAATTTCTTTAATTCAGCCGTTATATGTACAGAGGCAACCCGGGAATCTAGTGTTAAGACATTCCGTTCCACTTCCGTTCCCCACTTTCAGCCGAATTTGAGGCATTGCGTGTTGAGTGGCGGAGCTCAACGCCGCGCTTTGCCTTATTCCCAGAGCGATGAAATGAAACATTAAATATTTAAATTGTAAATATTAAATATTTCATATCCTCGACTGGGTATCGAACCAAAGACTGTCGGTTACAGCCACACGGTTTGGCCGCTGCGCCACGACATGCCTCAATCTATTTTTCAACTTAGTCTCAAATCTGTTACTAAAAATATAAATATATTTCAGAAGAAAATAATATAAAATTTACATAAGCTGGTATTCTTATAACACGTACGTACTGTATTTCTTCTAAAAATGAAAACATAAACGTATTACGAAAAATATGAAAAAAAAGCTATCATAGCACAGTAGGGTAGAATTTCATCTCTTGGCTATGGTATTGATTCCACCACTTAATATATCGTATGTTGTTTCTCACTCTAGGGAATGATTTTTTAGCCTTACGCTATATAACGCATTGGGAACCTGGGAACCTAGTGCTAAGACACCCCAATCCCATTAAGACCGAAAAATGGTGCGGCTATTGCCTGTTGAGTGGCAAATGCGGTGTTTTTCCTCGTTACCAGAGCAAGGATATAAAAATAAATATAAAAATCTCATTTCCTCGAGTGGCAAACCAACCCACAACCTGTCGAGTACACAGTCGTACCCTGCGCCACGACTGGCCTTCTATATATTTCTTTTATCTTATATCTATAATAATGATACCAACAGCCTTATTAAAATAACAAGTGCATGTTATGACATGTTATAATTATATTACTTTAGATTGTTATTATAAATAAAAATTATTAGTGTATTAAATAACAACAAACGTTAGAAAAATTCCATCATTAATTAGAGAAAAGTATTATTTTTACTATTTTTTTAAGAGTGTGAAAGTGGGGAACACAAATGGAACGGAGTGTCTTAACACCAGGTTCCCAAGTTCCCTCTGCCTACCATGCCGTGTGCGGGATATAGCGTGAAGCTGAGCATGAGTATTTTTTAAGAGTTATTTCACACTTAGAAAAATAAATAAATATTTCATAAATATTTTCTAATTTGTATTTGAAGTCGTCTACATTATATACGTTTTCTAAAAACTTAATAGAAAAAAGGACTTCATTTAAACTACTTAAACGAAAATATTTTTCCCGGTTTCGTAAAACGAACTACATCAAGCACGTGTCTAAAGACATTTTTTTTTTTTTAATTTACCTTAATGACGAATTTTTTTTTAAGAAATAATTAATATACTTTCCATGGTGTACAATTACATTATACTATGTTTTTAAAAACATTGGTTTGCTTAGTAAATAACTACCTTAAGACAGAATCAGAACATAATATCTTAGTTTCATGCTGTATTCCTTTTAGCTTTGAAGCCTGTCTCAAAACGCATTTGGTTATGGATTCGATTCCTGCTCGAAAAAATGAAATAAAAACAATAACTACAAATAAAAGAACTAAAACGCTGTGTACCACATCTAACAGGGTAGGCCTCTGCCTACCATGTTAAAGCAACATTGAATACTTCCTTTCCGATGTTTGAGACACTGCGACTACTTGTGAGACTTAACGCCGCTGGTTGCGCTTATATGAGAAATAGGTCCACAAATGTCGCGTTCATAATCAAACGATAGGCCGATTCTCTTATCATTTATTATTGTTCCGTACTTAAATTAAAAATCTAAACACATTCTATAAAAATAATATTGAGTTTAATTTGTTAGAACCACTTAGAGTTCGCCGACCGTTTAATCTGGAAAAATTTCTGCCGTCTCATGCAAAATTGTCGTTTTATTAAAGATTTATTTTTTGTTGTAGCTTGATGCTGTATTCCACACAAAGAAAGTGAACATGGGGAACATGGGAACCTAATGTTAAGGCTCTACGCTGCCTATTAAAATATTTCTGTTCCACTTTCCACTTTCCACCGAATTCTTGAGACGTTAAGTGTTCAGTGTAGCAGAGCAATGAAATTAGGTCTTAGTAAGTGAATTATACATTTTTTAACAATATCGAATATTGAACCTGCAACCATAACCTCATATCTCAAGGAATTATATTACAAGGCCGTCGTGACACAAGGGCACATACAGGTGACTGTAAACGCGAAAACTTATGGGTTCCATTATGATATTTTTAAATTCACACGTCGTCAACGACGCAAAGTTCAACCACTCAACACGCATTATCCTCAAAATTCGGCAGAAAATGTGAAATCGGAAGTATGTTAATGAGAACGGAGTGTAGTTAAAACTAGTACTAAGGTTCCCTCTACGTACACTGCCAATGTGCGGAGTACAGGCGATAAAAAATAATCTTCTGTTTTTGCCCATTCGGACCAAACGTTAAGCAGCGATTTATTTTTTTATATACATCTTCACGCTGTGAATGCACGCACATGCAGGGTAGGCAGAGGGAACATGGAAGACCCTGTTAAAACACTCCGTTTCGTTTTCCACTTTCCGCTGAATTTGTGGCATCGCGTGTTGAGTGGCGAAACTCAACAACAAAACATTAAATATTTTATTTGAAAATATTAAATAATTTCACTTCCTCGAGCGGGGATCGAACTTACAACCCGTCACTTTTACAGTCCCACACTTGCACCCTTCACCATGACAGGCCTCGTATATATTGACTCTAAAACATAGAAGATGTAGTGGGTTCAATCTCTCTCGAGGGAATATTCAGTTAAGTGATAAATGGCGAACGGAGTATCTTAGCCCCAAATGAGGTACATATATAGCAAACAAACAATAAAATATAAATGTTTACTATTTATTTAAATCCTCTATCTTCTTAATCAGACACACGCTTACCATACTACTAAGGTATTAAGGTTTTCAATATAAATATAGGAAAAATAACATAAAAATAGAAAAATAACTCTCAAGGTTTTGATACTGCGATATTGTTTTTTCTTATTAAATATATAGACTCTATAGTATAGAGAATTGAAGATAGTATGCGAAATGTTCCTTTGTATTACAAAATAGGCGCTTGTTTGGCAGATGTTGCCAGATCGATTTTTATAAAGTCCATGTATAGTGTGTATACAACGTGTGACTGTAAATATTGTGGGGTCGATCGCCATTCAGGGAAATGAATTATTATTATTATTATTTTTTTAGCTTCACGCTGTATCCCGCACAAGGCAGGGTAGGCAGAGGGAGCCCGGGAACCAAGTCTCCGTTCCACTTCCGTTCCCCACTTTCTGCCGATTTTTGAGGCATTGCGTGCTGAGTGGCGGAACTCAACGCCGCGCTTTGCCTTAATACCAGACGAATATTTCTTTTTTTTCTGTTTACAAAACAGAGTTGAGTTTCTTCACTCAACACACAATGTTTTGAAAATTTGGTGTACAGTAAGAAACGTCAATATGTTCCTCACACCTCGCAGGGAACCCAATCTTAGACGTCTTTAGTTAGGTTCCTCGCTTTATGTAGAATACATCTTGAAACTATAAACAAAGATAAAAAAGTAAATTGAAATATACTAATTTTAAAAATGACTAAACATGTAACCTTTTTGATTTTAACCTGCGCCTCTTGGAAACCATTCGAAAGGAGCAGTTTTTAAACTTAGTATTTTTCTTTCCTATGTGTGGAATAACACTTTAAATATTGTAAAAATAAATTTAAATATGTTTAAGGTACTGCTTCTGCTCAGAATTAATGAAATATTTTTTTTTGTTCTGGTTAAGCAGAGGGAACCCGGGAACCTAGTGTTACACTCCGTTCCACTTCCGTTTCCCATTTTCCGCCGAACAAAATTAATAAATAGTCCTGAATAAAGATCTAAGTGATAAGTCAAGAAAGCACGTTAACACAATTATATTACGTGATGAATGACGAAACTCAACGCCGTTTTTCTTGCGTCTGGTCCGAAAAAGCTGCTGCTAGGAAAATATTATTATTATTTTTTACCTTAAAGCGCAATACCCACAAATATATAATTTTCTTATATTTCATTTTAATTGTGTTTTCTAATTTTCATCTATCAAGGAAATTTTTAATAGAAACAAAAAAAAAATCTATAGAAAACTATGAATATTCTTATATCATAAAATGGCTTTTACAATTCAGAAATCTTTATGTACATAAAGACAAACATTTAATTAGCGTATTATTACCCTTAGTCAATGTTATATGGGTCTCATGGGTTTCATGGAATATCAGATGTAAAATTTATGTCCCAGTAAAGCCTCACGTTTGCACTCATCTACTGTTCCAGGAGTCAAAATGCCCTCTTTAAAATAAAAAATATGTTTTTATCTACGGCTTCGCCCGCATGAATAGTCTATGATACTACATACAGTTTACATCGTGTATATACAGTGTCTCAGTATAAATATAAGTGTCTCTTGTTATCTATATAAGTGCAAAATTTATTAAGACATCATAAAAATTTGTATCTTATTGACTACTGAAAGTTTACGAATATCTTTGACATTTTTAATACCCCATTTATCGAATTATTACTTGTATTAGACCTATCGTAGCACAGTGGCACAAGCGTGTGGTTATAACCCAGAACGGGTTAGATGCCCAGTCGAGGTAATGAAATATTTAATATTTTTAATTTAAATATTAAATGTTTCATTTCTTTACTCTGGTAATAAGGCAAAGCGCGGCGTTGAGTTCCGCCACTCAACACGCAATGCCTCAAAACGGAAGTGGAACGGAGTGTCTTAACAGTAGGTTCCCGGGTTCCCTCTGCTTACCCTACCTTGTGTGGGATGCGACGTGAAGCTAATAAAAAAAAGAAAAACATATACATTACCTGTCGTGGCACGGCATGTGTCACAAGCAGGCATGTGACTGAAAACGCGACCGGTTATGGGTTCGATCCCCACTCGAGAGAATGACATATTATAAATATTTAATGTTTTTATTTCTTCGCTCAGTTAATAAGAGAAAGTGCGGTTTTTTGGTGCCGTCACTTAACATGCAATACCTTAAAGTTACCAGAGCGAAAAAATGAAAATATTAAATATTTAATTTACTGGAGTAGGGATCGAATCAACAACCTTTCGGTCACACGCTTGTACCTCTGATCCACGACAAGCCTTAGAACAGGCATATGATATATTTATATGCCCAAAGTAACTCACTTTGTACAGTTATTAACAATAACTTTTAATCTATATCAGTAGTTCATGAGATAAAACGAACAAAAATATTTAGTTTATAACATTGGTAAAGCAGTATGTATATTGAGAAGGTAAATAATTATTATTTTATATTTCATTAGCTAAGAAAAATAATTGGCTCAGTCCATAAAATTAAACCCAATTTATAAAGACACGGGAACAGGCAGTTGACTTTTAATTAAATTTGTGTTTCGCAATATTTTGAATTTAATAGAACTAAATTAGATGTCTTGTCCGAGATCGTTCTTTGCTTATATTTAATTTAGGGAATTAAGCAGTGAATTTTTTATCACTTTTACACACACTTTGTTTCCAAACCCCATTTACTACTATATTTGCATTTGATTGTAAATAGAAGGTTCGATTCTTACTTTGGAGATATTTTTTTTATTTTATTCTTGCGCTTGGGAAATAATTTTTAGAATTCTCTTTCGCCCTGGCAAAGAAACAGTGACTCTATACATAAGGTATGAAGAGGATAGAAGTCTTGGGCGAAATGTGAGCAATAGATTGCCCTAAAACTAGATTGCTTCTAACTATCCTGCTATATATGGGATGTGCGGGATACAGCGTGAAGAAGATACAAATATTTTACAATATATTAACCCGATTACCAACGCATAGTTATGTTTTTACGCGTATTTTGAATTTAGGCATCATGTGTTTTTTTTTCACACATCTGACATAAGACACTCAAATTTGGACCTAACGTGAAGAACTAAAAACTATAAAAAAATGTATATATATAACTAATGCCTAGAATGTATTTAGTACAATCTTGGACTACTATTTAGAAGATACCACTTACCCAAACATGGTCTGGCCATTACATCACTCTAGGGACGGCCAGCCTCATCGGATCAATTGCGTATCGCGCTATGTATTATTCACAATCCTTTACCCTTAGCTTTAGTTTACTTTAATGTTTATTTCTACTGATTTCCAAAACACATTAACATAGGTCGCCCTAAATTTTAGGTTTGTTTGGTTTATAATTCAATTTTCATGTTAAATGAAAATAGTAATGGAAGTTAGTAATTCTCTTAAGGTTTATAGATAACTAAGTCGGTTATATCACAAAGAGTGAAACAAAAGTTTCCCAATGAAGCATGAGTTTAAATATTTTTGAATAACATTTTAGTCTAAATTTGATTTAATTCAGCGTATTTCATTTCATTTAATGAATTGTACATATAAACATAGTATATATTTGTTGGTTAATATAAATATTAGGCGACGGGAAACTAATTTTAAGATACTTCGTTTCCCAATTTCGGTTTAATTTCGTGTTGTGAATCACGGTTTTTCTTGTCAGAAAGAAATTCATTACCGCTAATGAACGTCTGTCCATGCGTGTTGTCATTGCTGACAACGTCACTCTCCCACACGTACTTTAGTCGCTTCTTATGACACCATCAGTACCAGGGTGATCCTATTCTAAGCCGGAATTACACGGCCAACGTTTATAGTAGAACGTTATGGCAGTACGCTACGGGGATTTCTTGTATATTTTCACTTCATATTTTATTATATATTGATTGAGTGTTTCTACATGAGGTTCCCGGGTTTCCTCTGCCTACCCTGTTGATTACGAGACACAGGATAAAATATAACAATGTACAATCGTAAAACAGTTTCATATATACAAATATACAGCTACATATATACATGTATCTTATATAGATACATACTTATGACAGTCAAGCAGCTACAACACTAAAGTGACACTCTTGTATGACTTAGTGCATTCCTAGGTGCATTTTTTGATTTAAAAATTTGAAATTAAAAAAAAACTTACATAAACGATACATGCAAAATTAGGAGCAAAAAAAATACATTCACTCACACAGTTTCACACTGTATCCCGCACATGGCAGGGTAGGCAGAGGGAACTTGGGAACCTAGTGTTAAGACACTCCGTTCCACTTTCGTTCCCCACTTTCCGCCAAATTTGAGGCATTGCGTGCGGAACTTAACGCCGCGCTTGTGCCTTATTACCAGAGCGATGAAATAAAACATAAAATATTTAAATTATAAATGTTAAATATTTCATTTTCTCGAGTGGGGATCGAACGCACAACCTGTCGGTTACAGTCACACGCTTGTGCCGCTGCGCCACGACACTGCGTCTTGAGTAGCGGAGCTCAACGCCGCGCTTACAGCATCAACACTAAATTTTAATATTTTTTTAAAACAAAAGAACTATAACAGTACGAATAAAAAGTTTTAAAAACATTATTCCTTACTACTACATAGTTCTATTATATCATCACACTTTTGCTTTAAAAGCACTAAATTCGTATGAACAATTCAAAAAGCTGAAATGTACGGTTGGTCTTATTATTTATATCGTAATAAGGAAAGCTTGAAGTCTTGTTTTACTGTCAGTACTTGGTACTTTCTTGTGATAGCGTAAGTAATAAGCTTGAGCGAAATTCAATTTAAAAAAACATAATAAAAAAAATAAAGAGTAAAACTGTTTTTTTTAAAGATGATGATAATAATTGTTATTGAAGATGATAATAATTATTATTTAATAATGAGGTCTCACCTGGCACAGGGGCACAAGAGTAATGCTAAAGTAGGAAACGGAACGGAGTGTCTTAACACTAGGTTCCCAAGTTCCCTCTGCCTACCCTATCATGTATAGGATACAGCATGAAACTAAAAAAAACAAATAAAGTGGATGAAGTTTAAGAATTATGAAGTAAAAAGGTAAAGTATAAATATAATTTCTAAAAAGTATATAAGAGCATATACCTACTATATATGTTTTAAATAAAAAAATAAATAACACTGTATGGTGCAATAGCATAACGCCTGATTCTAGCTGTAGTTTCGATCCCTAATTGGGGGACGACCATATTATTTACATTTTCTTACTCTGTTAACAATACATAGTATAGCCTTGAGTTTTATCAATTAAAACGCATTTTAACGAAAATTGGAGTAAGGTTAATTCGCTTACTAATTCGTGCAATTCGTTGCATTATCATTCTGAGCATTGTTTTAAAGTATTTCGTCTAAAGTGATCGTGCTTTGTCTACTAAAAGGGCGTAATAAAAACAAGATTTAGGTAAATTTCCTAAAGTAAGGATTAATTACCTACACAACTATACTAGGACATCCTCCACCTATTTTATTATTTTTTAATGAAATCAAATTAATCAAATCAAATTAAAATATTCTTTATTCAGTTAGGCCATTACAAGCACTATTGAATCGTACAGTTACATAGAAAGGTCTGTTGTGTCAGTCCTACAGTAAGCTACCGCCGGGTCCGCAGGCGGGTCTGCTGAGAAGAGCCGGCAAGAAACTCAACAGTTGCTCTTTACAAAATATCAATTAAAGTAAATAAATAACATAATTAGCTTCCTGAGTGAGTACCAACGTCATTTAATCCCACGCATTCTTATCACGGTAATATTCTTGAATTGAATAATATGCTTTGCCCAACAATATATTTTTTACTTTCACTTTAAATTTTTGAAGTGGCAAATCTAGAATAACTTGTGGAATTTTATTATACACACGTGTACCGTGTCCCATAAAAGACTTACTAACTTTTTGACGACGAAAACTAGAAGAGATCAGCTTGTTTTTACTTCTTGTATTGATATCATGTCTATCACAATTCTTTAAGTAATTGTGGATATTTTTCCGAACAAGTACTATATTATCATATATGTACTGCGATATATGCGATATTTTTATGCGAATATAAAAAATATGTTATCATCTTGCACCACACTCTAAAGCATAACACTATACGGAGAGCTTCTTGGAGCGGAGAAATACAATTGTACTAAAACAAGTTGATATGAAACTAATTACAGCATCTCATATATTACTGTCGCGACATTTTAACCTACATTGAAGCGAAAGAAATTTTATATTAGATTTTGCTTAACAGACTTGAAAAAATTGTAAAAATTTCATGGAGATAGCATGATACTTGAAACATCGACTGTGAAAGCGAGGATTGTGGGTTTAGTTCCATTTTAGGAAATATCTTTAAGTAGATAACCAAAATACTACGATAATTTTCTTTGTCTTTAACGCAGGGCAACACATGAAAACAAAAACATTATACATTTACCTAACGTGATATTTGTTAATTAATTATATATGACTGAATTCATTTGTAGATCATTACATAAACTAATATTTATGTTCAAATTTTTTTCAGTTTCACTCTGTACCCCGTGCATTGTAGGGTAGGCAGAGGGAATTTAGAAACCTAGTGTCACACTGCGTTCTCATTAAGACACTTTCGTTCTCCAGTGGCCACTAACACACCGCTGTGCTTTGCCTTATACCAGATATATACCAGAGCGAAAGAATGAAGCCAGTGAGTATCGAGCTTGAGCCTCAGTGTTATGATGTACATAAAATTGTATATATAAACTTATATCATTAGAATTATGAGATTAAAAATATCATATATTATACCAAGGCACTATAATGGTGAGCGTGCCACTTACCACTCGGAGAAAAGGAATGTTTATTTTTTCCATTTCATTCAGGTACCGAGGCAAAGCGTGGCGTTGAGGTCTCTCTAACTGTAATAAACTACACACTTTAAAATTATCTGTACAACGGTCTGAACAGCTTTGGCTTATAACCACACTAAAATATAGTTATAGAACGGAAAACATGTCTAAAATTATTTTTTTAGGCTTTACGCCGTATCTCTCGTATAGTAATATTAAGAAACTCTCATTAACGTACTTCCGGCTCCACTAAATGCTGAGGGAATCGAGAGTTGATTGGCGAAACAAAACACGATTTACCTCTTTACCAGAGAAAATGAAAACATAAATTATTTCAATTCTTCGAGTAGGGATCGAACCAACAGCCGGTTGCATTTATAATCGCTCGAATGTGTCTTTGCGCCATAACAGGCCTTATTTTACTTATTAATCTTATTTCCATAATTAAATTCAATAGCAGACTATTATAATATTCACTGTTTACTTCTGATACAAATATACCGCAGACCTGAGGCCTGTCGTGGCGCAGCGGTACAAGCGTTGACCGACAGGTTCTGTGTTCGATCCCTAGAGGAAATTAAATATTTAATATTTTCAATTTAAATATGTAATGTTTTCATTTGCTCTGGTATTAAGGCAAAGAGCGGCGTTGAGTTCCGCCACTCAACACGCAATGCCTCAAAAATCGGCGGAAAGTGGTGAACGGGAGTGAAACGGAGTGTCTTGACACTAGGTTCCCGGGTTCCCTCTGCCTACCCTGCCTTGTGCGGGATACAGCGTGAAGCTAAAAAAAAACAAATATACTGTAAGAATGTTTAGCAAATTCATTCTTTCCAAAACCTTCCATAATATCCTCAAATTGTCCAGATTGAAAAAACGATTAAAGTTTTTATATTTCTGGCTGGCTAACTAAAGCAAATTGGACTTGTCCATGTAACTTTATAGTCATACAAATTCACCCTAATAGAGCTGGCAAGCCGGACCATAATGACCTCTTTGATTATTTGTCGTCGGTCCTATGCAAGCACTATTGAATTGTAAGCTTATATAAATTTGTATAATGAAATTTTGTGAAATTATAAAATTATTTTCATTTTTAGTACTGTATTGTAATTTTTTTATCTCCTCTCTTTATATAGGGTAGACAGAGGGAACTTGGGAACCTCGTGTAATATCGCATTTCACTTCCATTCTCTACTTTCCGTCGATTTTTAGGCATTGAGTGGTGAGTGGTAGGACTCACCGTCACGTTTTGCCTTGGTACCAGAAAAAAAATTGAAGACATTAATTATTTAAATAAAAATATTAAAGATTTCATTCCCTCGAGTGGGGATCGAACCCACACCTGTCGTTTACAGACACACGCTTGTGCCACGACAGGTTTCGTATTGTAATCTTGGCGTATTTATAATCTTGTGTGATTGTTTAGACTTCAAATCCAATACAGCAAATAATTTATGTACATATATATCTAAATGAGTAGAATGTGCAGAATGAATAGGTTTAAGCAATTATCTTTGTTTACACTGTAATGTATATTTACACTGTAATAATACGTAAATCTTGTTTATTTCTCTTACGAAATTTTCAATTTTATTTTATTCTACCCCGAATAAATCCGGCTGTGCATTGTATATTAATAACTACTTAATTTTATATTAAAGTCAATGTCAATATTTTTTTTTAATTAATTTAAATGACTATGAAATAATTAACCCACTAATTTACTAAAAATACTGCATCAAATATGAGAAGAACAGGCGTAAGTAATTCAAAGAAGTAGAGTAGAATAAAAAAAAAATAAAATAGTGGGACTAACTTTAAAACTTTTTAAGATTTCCTAGCTATCTAAATCATACAGGTATCTTTAAACAATTCTCGGATACCTATAACTTCACCAAATATATGTATATCATCTTCATACGACTTTTGATAGTCAAGAAAGGGTCTAGTCAGATCAGAATGAGAAAACTGCACTGGCCTATAGTGAATTCTATTTTCTCTTATCTTTTTCTCTCTCTCCACTACATCAGCTTCACGCTATCATACATGGCAGTGTAGGCATAGAGAATTTGGTAATCTAGCTATGAGACACTCCGTTCCGTTACCCACTTTCCGCCGAATTTGAAGTATTGCGTGTAGAGTGTATGTAGTGGAAAGCAACGCCACGCTTTGCTTTGTTACCTGAGCAAAGAAATTAAATTATTGAATATCTCATTTGAAAATATTAAATATTTCCTCGAGTAGGGATTGCATCCACAACCAGTCGCTTTTACACACGCTAATACCGGCACCACGAAAGGCCCATTTTACTTACATATATATAGTTTTTTTTGAAAAAAACGAAACGCTGATGGCGGCAAAGCTCTTATATTTAGAGCTTAACGCTTAAGTGCTTCGATTGTTTGCCCCACTTTATAAGATTCAAGCATAAAAATTTTATTGAAAACTGGATTTTTGAAGCTTATTCTATTCTCTTTTATAGAACGGTTGATTTATGATGAATGCAAAAACGAATGAGGTCATCGGGTTAATGGACAAAACTTTCTATACTATCTACTAGCATTGGTTGGTTATATCCTCTCTTTTTTTCTCGCTCTGGTAATGAGACAAGTCGCGGCGTTGAGTTCCGCCACTCAACATACAGGGAATGGAAGTGTTTTATTGGGAACCTACCCGTGACCACGGACTACTATAAAGTGTTCGAAACATCGGGTTTCCTAAAAATGTTTAGAATTCAACATACGCGATTAATCCGGTTAAAATTGTTTTATTTAAAATGTGTAACAGTCGCGAAAATCAAAGATAGTATTATTTACGTAACTGGTCACGGAATTAGCTACAGATTTATTATAAGTATGAATTAGGACACCATCGGTTTTACAAATTATGAAACAAAATACCGTAACGTACCATAGTGTACTTTCACGTATCTTAATAATATACTGATACTGCTCCGATGGATATGGGTATAAAGTAGCGTATTATTACTTAAGATAGTTCTTGAGATAGGAATTTCATCCAATTATGTATACCTGAAGATAAGATCTATTTCCTTTCGTTAATATGTATTTTCTATCCTAGGTTAGGAAATACGGTAAAATTAGTAATCTGAGATTTTACAATGAATAATATCTTGTAATAAGTAATATATAAATATAAATCACCAATCATCTTAGAATAATTTATAAAAAATTAAACTCAGCTAGATTTGAACTCGCGCCTCTGTAT
>DWMZ01002541.1:0-13957 GCA_018249855.1 Eueides tales michaeli | reverse complement strand
ACAAAAGTTGCCAAGTAGCAAAACTTGCTAGAATATATAAATATTATCAAAATCTTGTTAGAAACTTCTTAACTAATTAACAGAAAACTTGTAATTGGACCAACTTCGCTGTTTAGCCTTTTTGAACGCAAAGTATTCTAATTCAGTACGATAACAATAGAAAGTGTTTTCTTATGAAACAATAGATTTTGGATTAAAAAAAAGCACATTTAAACATAATTTTGCGTGTTATTAAAAAACAAAGCCCTCTTAAGTTAGAAGCTACAGTAAAGTCCTTTTCAACAACATAATACAGGAAAATATTGAAGAACATATATTTCTTTGTTTGCAGCTTCACGCTGTATCCCGCACATGGCAGGACAGGCAAAGGCAACTTGGGAACCTAGTGCCAAGACAGGTTCCCCATTTTTAGCTGAATTTGACACGATGCGTGTTGAACGACGGAACTCAACCCGGTAAGAAAATTAAATTTACTTTAAAAAATATAAAATCTTTAATAATTCAAAACCAAAAATGTTTATATAACTTGTAGCTACAATAACTTTTTAGACATGAAACCAAAGCTTACAATGACTAGAAAATTAGGTAGACAGTGTCACCTTGTATCATATATTGCAATGTAGGCAAAAAGAGTCTAATATGACAATCCACTATGTTTGTTACCAGAGCAAGAAAAAAATTATAAATTTCCAATAGCGAGGTGCATCACTAATGTAATGTAAAGGTGATGGATTCAATATCCATTCCAGGTATAAAAAATTATTACTTTCTTTTCGCTCCGACAACTCGTTATCGGATAAATTAAAGCATTTGCTGAGGCAAAGCGTGGCGTTAAGTTACGCCAATCAACACGTAACGCCTCCAGAATTTAACGGAAAGTGAGAAACGGAATGTCTTAATGAGAACGTAATGTCTGAATGCTAGGTTCCCAGGTTCCCTATGCCTACCCTGCCATACAAGGGATACAGTGTGGAAAATAATAAAATACAACATAAACTTACTGAATCAGTTAAAGTTATCCTAAAAGGTCGTATAGACGTATCTTGCTTGTTCGGTCCCCAAGTAACATCCAAGTCGAAACTCGGCAAGCTTGGGATATATAAGAGAGTTGTATATACGTAATAGCATGATATTGATAGAATAATTCCCAATGCGGAGATTATTAACTGAGTTAGCTGTAAATAATTTATAGTTCAATGTAAGTAATACGTTTTTCCACAACATTTTGTAAAGTGTCAAGGACTTAATAGTCCTTACCACTTTACAAAATGCTGTAAGCAGACTCGAGCTAAACCTCGTATAACTAATAGTTATACGAGGTTTAGCTCGAGTCTGTTAAGTTCTTTTATTGGAGTCCGGGTCTGGTCTCATCTGGTCTGGCCAGGCCTGGTCCTATAATTTGTATAATTATCAGTACTTTTTATACAATTATTACAAGTAAGTTAATTATTATATATTACACAAGTCAATTATTATATATTACACAAGTCAATTATTATATATTACACAAGTCAATTATTATATATTACACATAGTTACCGCCGATTGAATAAATAAAAATGAGTAAAAATGAGGCCTGTCGTGGCGCAGCGGCACAAGCGTATGACTGTAATCGACAGGTTCTGGGTACGATCCCCAATCGAGGAAATGAAATAATTAATATTTTCAATTTATATATTTAATGTCTCATTTCTTCGTTCTGGTAATAAGACAAAGCGCGGCGCTGATTTGGCGTCTTTACACTAGGTTCCCGGGTTCCCTCTGCCTACCCTGCCTTGTGCGGGATACAGCGTGAAGCTAAAAAAAAAAGTATTACATATAAGAAATGTGACAGTAAATTTATGAAATATATGGGACCAATTATATCTTATTGAATCAATTTTTATTCGCTTAAAAAAAAGTTACCTGAAGGCCTGTCGCATGTGACTGTAAACGCTACAGGTTGTGGGTTCGATCCCGACTCGAGGAAATGAAATATTTTATATTTTCAATTTAAATATCTTATCTTTTCAATTTAAATATTTTATATTTTCAATTTAAATATTTTATATTTTCACTCGTAAACACTGATTACAAGGCAAAACGCGGCGTTAACTCCCGTCACTCAACACGTAATGCCTTAAGCTCGGCGGAAATTGGGGAACGGAACGGAGTGTTTTAACACTACGTTCCCAAGTCCCCTCTGCTTGCCCTACCATGTGCGGGATACAGCGTGAAGCTAAGTGAGTAAAAAACTAACCTGTATCACTATACACTACAGAATCGAATTTACAACCCAGCTAACAATCTGCTTTATATATATATACATAACATTTGGTCTCCTATTTGATATTGATACAAAATTATCACAAAAAAATATTACTCACTAGAAAATTACTCTTCTTCTTTTTTACTTCTTTTGTTACTTCTTTTACTTTCTTTTCCTTCTTACTTTCATTTATGTTTTCTTTGTTTTTTGATGCCATTTTGTTTACACAATCAACGTCTGTTTCAAATTACGATTGTGATGATACTAAATTCTTATCATTTATCAGTAGCTTATCTTATCAATTGGATAATCCTTATTTTGTAGCAATTACGTGGATCAAATCAATAAGTTAATGAAGTAAGAATGTATGCTAAGTAAGAATACGCTAAAAATATTTAATTTACGGGTATGTATAACGACCAGCCGCGGCTTCGCCCGCTTGTATTACACAATTTTATTTACTAATTTCAATTTTCTTTCTTGTTCTAATAATATTGTCATTTTAAGACAATGTCTATACATAAATAAATAACATTTTAGCCAAATAAATTAAAACATTGTAGAAATTTTGCCTATATTAATTTTTTTTTAATTTACTTGATTTTTTTTATTAATCGATTTAATTAAAACAAGGAATGTTGAAGGAAGGCTACCAATATGTGATAGTGAAAACTGCACTTAAATCTACTTAGCCGCTTCCGACATTAACGCGTTTATATGCAAACGGAAACCCACAGACAAATAGACAGACGTATTAGGTACATTAATATACGTCCTCTATAATATTTTTGAAATATATTCTTACTACCTTGTAAAGACAGTGATCAGATACATATTAATTATAAGCTGAGAATATATGTGAAAAAGATAAAAATTATAATGAAAACAAGATATTAAATGTATATTTAAACTTAAATATATATTTATACTGAAATGATTATAATATTTATAAAATTACTAGCGAAAATAGAGATAGCTGTGGGTATTGATTTCTTAGATATCGTGCCGTTTTTTGTCTCGTTACCAAAAAGGAGAAATGAAAATAATTTATCACTCTGGTATTATTATTGTCCTCTCTCTCTCTCTCTCAAAAAAAAGCGTTGAATTCCGCTCAACATCTCAAAAATTCAACGAAAAGTGGAAATAGAATGCCCACCTTGCTATAGGAAAAAAGAAAATTATAGCGTATTACTATAAAAACTTATACAAAAACTATCTTCACTAAAAATATATTGCAAAATTGTATCAGACGTCAGTTTCTGCAAGTCATCTGAAGCCACATTTTTCTATTACTTTTCAAGTGGAATATGCTAGTTTTAAAATTGTATTATGAACACTATTAAGTTTATTTAATAAATGTTGTCACGCTGTACCCTGCACATGGCAGGGAAGGTAGAGGGAACTCGGGAACCTAGTGAGAACACAATTGTTTCCCATGAATACATTTCCGTTCCAAATTCTCCAAATTTGAGACATTGTGTGATGAGTGGCGGATCTTAACGATGCATAAATGCAATACAAAATTAAATAAAAAAAATACCGTTATGCCGTATTGGATATGTAACCAGAGGTAATTAAGTGTGGAGACACTCCATTTTGCATTTTTAATCAAAATTTTGAGAGTGTTTTGGAACAGAGCAATAAAATATTTTTTTTTTTCCGACAGGTACCGACCCACAACATTAGCCCTAATAGTCAGATACTATACCAACGCGCCATAACGATCTATGTTAATACAAAACATTTCAGTATATTAAGTTTATCCTTCTTTGTAAATATAAATAAATATTTGACGTCATCGTCCCTCTCTTGTTAAAGATTTTGATACTTTTTTATATGAACTTAAAAAACAAAATATTGTTAACGAAATATTCTACTTAGTGGGCTTTTTAACATGTTAGAAAAAGTACATTAAAAAATGTATTCATGAATAAAACACACAAATATAAAATAGACACCTATTCAATAAGTAAACGATGTTATTTCGGTATTATTATAAACTAGCGACCCATCCGCGCGTTTTTGGACTATTTTATTGACTAATTTCAATAACTTAGATATATATATGTATATATATATATATATATATATATATATATATATATATATATATATATATATATATATATATATATATATATATATATATATTTGCGCATACAAACGCACAGAGCAACACACTAAAAATTGTTTTAAAAATCTATGAAACCCCTTTAAAAGTTATAAGCTTATATCTTTAAAAATAATGTCCGTGATCAGTGACAAATGTATTACAAGTATAAATAAAAAAGAGCTAAATTACATAAAAATGTTTTTAGCACTTTCTAGATTCGGAGTAATGATGTTCAATTCCTCTCTCAGGTAACAAGATAAAATGCGGCGTTGAATTCCGTCGATTAATCTTAATCTTGAATATTAAACGGCTTATCGTATTAATAGTTAGCTTTAAAAACGTAAAACTAGAAATAATATAGCAAATATTTCTCCTGATCTTCGTCCATATTCGTCTATACATATATATAACACAATATTTACCCAATTTCTAAAAAAACATCGAACTCATCTCCATCAACCTTGCCCTTAAAGCTTCATCACACTTTAATACGCCCTCATCTGGGAAACAGAACAGTTTTCTAGGTCATTCGTTTCAGCGTAGGCTTTCAAAAGCTTCCCCCTTGTGTACGCTACAGTGAGCCGCAGAAGTCTTATCAATATAGCTGTAGTGTAGTGGTATTTTCTATATGGACAATTTTAAATGAATTTTTTGTATTTTATTGTGTATAAATTGTTTAATTTTTAGCATTGTCTTAGTAATTATATATATGTGAGCGTTTGTGATGATGGATGTTTATTCTGTTCCCTTTTTTTTGTCTGCTTCACGCTATATCCCGCACATGGCAGGATAGGCAAAAGAAACTTCAGAATCCAGTGTTAATACGCTCCGTTACGTTCCTCACTTTCCGTCGAGTTTGAGACATTGCGTGTTGTGTGACGGAACTCAACACCGCACTTCTCCTTGTTACCAGAGCGAAGAAATGAAACCATTAAATATTGAAACTGAAAATATTAAATATTTCATTTCCTTGGTTTGGTATCTAACCCACACCTACCGTTTACCGTCACACGCTTGTGCTGCCGCTCAAATATTCATTTAATATTTAAAGTGATATTTCACACTTAGGAAAGAAAAATACTTTTTAAGAAGACCTATAAAAATATGAAAGTAGCGGAATTTGAACCCGTGCCTCTTGGAAACCATCCTAGCGCTCTTGCCAACTAATCTATATTCTTATCGAGCTACTTCGAATTTGTTATACGCTTGTTACAATTTATTTATATTTTAGGGAGATTTTTACAATTTTCCGCTATCCAAAAGATAATTTCTTAGATTATCATTTGGCAAGTGAGCGTTTTTTAGCATCTGAAAGCTTGAACCTGTTTTTAAAAGCCCATAAATTATGCTTTTTCTACCAAATCAGTCGCTCGATTTATTCATAAACACTCATCAACTTCTGAAGTCGACAGTACAGTTAGGACAAAGTGCCGTACAAGACGCAATATCATTTTCATACGAAGAAAATTTTATCAAACATCCCTTTGTATTCAGCTGTCTGATAACAAATTTTACATACAATCTTTACTCGTATAGAAACGAACTAAATTTTCATTCATGCATTAACATAAAAAAATACTTGCTAAGTACGTACTTAAATGTCAAAAACACATTTTTTATAGGGTTTTTTTCCACCTTCACGCTCTATCCCGCTTTTTTTCCATATAGCAAGATAGTCAGAAAGAAACTTGCGCAAACGCACTCTGTTCTCCACTTTCCTGACATTTAAGTGACCTTTCCTCCAATTTACATGACATTACGTGTTTAGTGGCATAGCTTAACGCCGCGCTCTGTCTTATTATCAGAACGAAAAAATGAAAACAACCTATGCCCCTAGTGGGAATCAAACCGACATCTGTCACGTTTAGAGTAACTTACTGCTGGACGAAGCTAATACCGGAAACATGATCTTTTTCCATTTTATGCAAAACAAAAAACATTGAGTGTTGGTTAAAGAAATCCTTTGTCTTATCGCTTTTTCGTAACAGAAGAAATGAAAATATATATAACAAACCATCTTAACATATATCCGTATTCGGATTAAACCCAAAGACTTAATTTTAGGAGAAGAGAGAGCTAAGTGCTAAAACACAACATGCCCTTTTCCACTTTATCGAGTCTGCATTTTAAGCGGTGGAACCCAACGGCGCGTTTAGCCTAACCAGATCTGGTAAACATCTATAAAAAAATTAAATTAATTATATGTTTTTTTCAGCTTCAGGCTGTATACTGCTCATGCCAGGGTAGACAGAGGGAACTTGGGAACCTAGTGTTAAGATATTTTCGTTCCCACCTTTTCGCTGAATTTAAATTATTGTTTGTTGAGTGGCGGAGCTCAGCACCGCTCTTTGCCTTGTTACCAGAGTGAAGAAATTAAAACATTAAATGTTTAATTTGAAAATTTTAAAGATCTTAGAAACGCGAGACGCGAGATTTTATCGCGAGACGTGAGAACATTTTAAGAACGACGCGACGTTACGATCTGCTACTCAACACTAAAATACTCAGCTTCACGCTGTATCCCGCACATGGCAGGGTAGGCAGAGGGAACTTGGGAACCTAGTGTTAAGACACTCCGTTCCACTTCCGTTCCCCACTTTCCGCCGAAATTGAGGCATTGTGTGTTGAGTGGAAATCAACGCCGAATTTTGCATTGTTACCAGAGCGAAATGAAAATATTAAATATTTAATTTCCTCAAGTGGGGATCGCACCCACAACCTGTCGGTTACAGTCACACGCTTGTGTCTCTGCGCTACGACAGGTCTCATACTAAAATAATTCCAGAAATCGGTGGAAAGTGGAGAGCGGAAATATTTTAATTAACACTATATATCAAGCATACCCTCTACTTACCATGCACAGGTTAAACGTCAAAAAAAAAGGCAATGAAAATAGGAAATTAAAAACAAATAAATTAACTAAATTAATTTTATACATATACGTTGTACGCAAAGATCGTGTCACTATAAGCAAAGTAAATTTTATTACAAGTAAAAATCGAACCTACACCCGCCGTGTACAGTCAAACATTGCACTGCACCACAGAGACATCTTGATAGCATTTGTTATTTAAATAAAAGCATTCTCCATACAATTATTGGACAGATCGCTTACAATGTCTCTCAGATCCGCGGAATCTTCATCCATTATCGGGATTAGGGAAAGGAGTCCTTACGTAGATTGTGTTTGTAGTACACTAAACGCTATACTTTTTTTATCGCATTGTTAATGAACTGTTTGAAATTAAAGAAAATCATGAAAATATAGTTAGGAGACACTAAAAAGTGCCTAGGTGGTATTTCTATATTTAAACATATTATTTATAAAGGCTACTCGGCATATTCAAATTAAAAAAAAAACCGACCTAAAATTGCTACTGCATCTTGGCAAATTATTTTTAATATGTTAACCCGATTTCGGTTAAACTATAAATAAATAGCTAAGAACTAACATGATATAAGACTTTCGATTAAAGAACAAACTATTTATTAGTTCAGAAGCTGCGGTGCCACAGTCAGTCTCACATACATACAGATAAATAATCACACAGGTCACATATTTCTCTTAAAAAGCATTGTTATTTTTTTAATATTTTCGAAAATCTGAAGATTTTACAGTAAGTAACTAATGTAATGGCACTACGTTACTCTCAAAAAACTAATGTAATGGCACTACTTTACTCTCAAAATTCGTGATATTGCATATAAAAAGTTAGAACTGGACGCCAAATTAATTCCCCCTAATGAGAGTCGAAGCCACAACCGTCGCATTCACAATCAAATATAATCTTGAGTTATATATAAAATTAACAAAAATAAAAAGGACTACAATCTTATTAAGACAATAAAAACTTTTATTACATAGCATAGCATACTATAGCTTAGCTGCATACGTGTAGAAACCTATATCCAACGTTGGCATTATGTAGATTAGATGTCTGCTTGTCTTCTGAGATCGAACGATCCCGATATTTCTGTGAATCTACTTGCAATGTGTTTTTCCTTTTTGAATACATTTATTTGACGCATATTCATTATTGTGTATTTGTCAGAAATATGATGAATATTGTTATGTATGGCCAAATTTATTGAGGCAATTTCTTGGTGAACGCCGTGATTGAGACCGTCGTAGTGTAGTACTATCTACTGCTGATATTGTGGGTTTCATTTCCATTCGAGTTTTTTTTTTAGAATTATTTCCATTTTCCTAGCTTTGGAATTGGAAAAATTCGCGGTGTTTAATTCCGCTACTTAGCACGCAGTGTCTCGAAAGTTATGAAAGGGTAATGGGAAATGGGGTGTCTTAACACTGTTTTTTCTCCGCCTTTTACGCGGTAAAGGCGTACTCTGTTATCGTTATTATGTATTAAAATGTTTTTTTATTCAATAAGAATCCTTCTAATTAAGGAATGTGAAGAATATGGATAGTGGCAAATACAAAATTTAAATTTGTCGAAATCATAATAATATATAAAATATGGCACAATTTGGTACTGAAAACGGAACAATAATGGGTTCGATTCGTACTCGGGGAAATTATTTATTTTTATTTCCACTGCAAAGAGACAAAATGCGGCGTTTAACTCCACCACTTAAAACCAAAAATATCATAAAAAATGTACAACCGAATTCCGAAACCACGTTCCAAAACAGCAGAACTCACACTTCTACAGCTAAAAATAATAAATATTTTTTATCAGTACTATCAACAAATATTATTTTTCAGAAAAAAAATATGTCATATTGCTATTTTTGACAGAAAAAAAATGATCTCTTGTCAAGCAAGAAAATATGCCTCAAGCGGCGTCGTGATAAATCTCGTAATAAATGTTAGATTACGAAATGTTCTGAAGCGTAATAATATACCAGATAAAATGTAATGTATTTCGTATTCGCGACTGAATTTCCTCCTTATCTGCCTCTAAATCTAGTATTTTTTTTAGATATAGGGTACTTCTGCTCTAGGTTCCCAAGTTCCCTCTACCTACAGAGGGAACTTGGGAAACTTAAAGCAAAGAAATAAAAATATAGAATTCTCACTCTTACTCAGCTTCACACTGTATCGCGCATATGGCAGGGTAGGCAGAGGGAACCTGGGAACCTAGTGTTAAGACACTCCGTTCCACTGCCGTTCCCCACTTTCCGCCGAATTTGAGGCATTGCGTGTTGAGTGGCGGAACTCAACGCCGGGCTTTTGCCTTTTTACCAGAGTGAAGAAATGAAACATTAAATACTTTCATTTCCTCGAGTGGGAATCGAACCCACAACCTATCGGTTACAGTCACACGCTTGTGCCGCTGCGTCACGACAGGCGCATATAGAAGTCGACATATAATTTACAAATTCAAATGAAATATTTAATATTTTCGTTTCTTTACTCTGATTTTAGGACAAAGCGCGACATTGACTTCCGCCACTCACCACACAATATCTCAAATTCGGCGGAAAGTGGGGAACGGCAGTGAAACGGAGTGTCTTAACACTAGGTTCCCAGATTCCAAAGTTCCCTCTGCCTATCCTGCCATGTGCGTGATACAGCGTGAAAGTGAAAAAAATATATAGATCACAGAACAGCCTCGTACTTGTCGGCAGCTCATTATAAGACCATAAAGCCCTACCACAAATCTTACGTTCGCCTCATTACGCTCTCGTCTCATTGAATTATGAAAATAAGGGAATGAGAGCGCTTGTATTTGAACAATGAAACTCGGATTTTGTTAATTAATTAATTGCTTGGTGTGAAATATTCAGTGACTAATATTGAAAATACTAGACCTGACGTGGTACAGGTGCTAAAACGTGTGGCTGTAACCAACAGGTTGCGTGTACTATCCACACTCGAGAAAATATTTAATATTTTCATTTCTTCACTCTGATTGTAAGACAATGCGTAGCGTTGAGTTCCACCACTCAACACATAATGCCTCAAATACGGTGAAAACGGAGAAGGGAATGGAGTGTCTTAACACTAGGTTACCAAGTCCCCGCTTGTTACAATAGCGAAGAAATGAAAATATTAAATATTTAAATTGAAAATATTAAATATTTCATTTCCTCGACTGGGGATCGAACCCACAAGCTGTCGGTTACAGTCACACGCTTGTGCGGCTGCGCCACGTCAGGCCTCACAAACAGTTTCTCAACACTGGCTTCGCAATTTCCTTCCGCCTACTCCGCCCCAACTAACTGGAAATCGAGCTCTCGGCCATAATATCAAGCAAACATCCCACTGCGGCAATACGCTCTATAAATTAAGGGACTCTACATTACTTGATTTAAAATATTCACCATTACAAATCGACAGTTCCAGTCAATTCCTGTGTACATGTTTTTTTTTTCCACTATATATGTATAGTTTCACTACTTAACACGCAAATGTCTTAAAAATTCGTCTAACAATGCAAATTGGGAAAAGTGTTAAGCTTAATGTACTAACTACATAAGGCTTTAAACCAGAATTTTCAGATCACATGTGAATTAATCCAGTATCACCGAACAATAATAATAATCAATGCTCCTCAGCTTCAAACTGTATCCAGCACATGGCAGGGTAGGCGGAGGAAACTTGGGAACCCCGAGTTAAGACGTTCCTTTACGTTCCCTACTTTTCTTTTCCTTATGCGTGACATTGCGTGTTGAGTGACAGAATCGTCGCGCTTTGCCTTGTTATCAGAGACAAGAAATGAAAATATATTTACTATTTTTAAAGTGTTATTCCACACTTAGGAAAGAAAAATACTAAATTTAAAAACGTATAAAGATTTGAACGAAGCAGGATTTGAACTAACGCCTCTTGGAACTTGGTGAGAACGAATGGCTTAGTTGGTCAGAGCGCTTGGACGGATACCAAGAGGCGCGGGTTCAAATTCTGCTTTTATACGTTTTTAAATTTAGTATTAAATGTTTAATTTGAAAATATGAAATATTTTTTCAGTTCCTCGACTAGGAATCGAATCCACAACCTGTCGTTTTGACAGTCACGTGATCGTGCTCTGCGCCATGACATGCCTAAAAATAATTTTAATCAATAAGTCCATAAATTAAAAACGTATATACCAACAACATCAATATACGAAATTAATAAATTGTAAATATTGAATAGCCTGAATGGGTAATTAATTTAAATATGTCATATACATTTCGAAGTAAATTTCGCATCGCATGCATTAATTATTCCAATTTTGTGCGGTCGTGCCGCTTCCCTGTGACCTGTCATGTTCCCGATAGCGAAGTCGTCATGGATTGTGGTAAATTTGTATTAAAAAATTATATATTTTTTTTTACTTTTAAAAATTATGATTACTTTTTTTAAATTTCTGTATAAAATAGGGCTAACGGAGTGAACCTAGTGGTAAAATATTCCGTCCACTACTCAATTTTAAAGAAATTGTATGCTTAGTAGCGGAAAGTTCAACGATCAACGATCTGGTACAAGTCACAGTACTACGTTGAGATCCGTTATTCAACACGCAATATTTCAAAGATTAACCGGAACACGCAGTGTCTCCAGAATTGAGAAAAAAATGAGGAACGGAAGTGTCGTTTGATGGAAACTGAGTGTTAGAAAAATATACAAATTATACATGAACTGCTAAAAATTCTATTTTCTGCTATTCTAATTCTATTTTTCCTCGGTTAGGTCGGTTGTATTCAAAGAACAAAGATATTAAAAATATTTTTCAGCATTATTTTCATAAATACGAATCACGAATTTTTATTATGGGCTGGAAATGAAGCAAGATTTTTTGATTTAACCAAAGCCAATTTAATGTTTACGACGAGCCAGTGACTTTCTTATATAAATATTTATAGGTGTTTTTAACGCTTTTTATGTGTTACTCATTATTTAATAACGAAAAATACATCATCCTACGTAGTAAAAAGTATGCTTATATGTTGGTATAGAATTGCATAATATTGTGTGTAAAACTAAATGGAGAGATCTGTATACTTTAGCACAATTTATAATTTGTGGTTTCTAAACCATTTCATTAAGTAAATCTGACTCAATTTGGAAAATAAGGTGCTTCTAATCATGGATAATAATGACAGTAAGATAGAGAAAAAAGAGAATAATTCTAAAGAAGACATTAATGTAATTTTAGAAAATGATAACTATATATGTACTAATGATATTTAAGAAGAGTATAACTGTGCAGGATGCGGAGAGAGTTATTACACTACAAACAAGAAAGAATAATGATTTCAAAGTACAAATTGCCGATTCCCACTTATGAAAATTATTGATGGAAATAATGATTGCCTAAGCTTAATTCCAAAGATTACTGCATGCTCTTAAAACTGTAACATGACAATCTCCATGAGTTTTCATTACTTATATTATCTATATAATCACAAATAAAGAATTATCATTATTATTTGTCAAACATGTTTTAAACTCTGTATTTATTACTTTTTCATTCCAAAACAAAATAGAAAAAATAGAGTTCTGGTATAAATATATTTCGTCCCAAGGCGAAGTCACTGCTAACAAAGCTGAGCAACAGAGTGTTATAACTCTACATTCACTTTACTTCTACCCTAGTGTATATGAAAAATGCTTGAAACTAAAATGAAGTAAACTTATGAAAGGCGTGAATTCAAATCCCGCTACAATAGAACACTTTAATGTGTGTTCAAAAAACATGTTTCTTTCCTAAATGTGAAATAACATTTTAAAAATGTTAAAAATATAGTTCATTTTTACGCATTTATTTACCTATTTATATTAAATAATGCTAAACTAAAAGCTCTTTAAAACTAGATATAAGCTTACAAACGGCTAAAAGTATAAAATATTTCGTTTCACGCGAACACTACGCGCGGTGGAAGCCGTGCCAAATCAAATAGACACATATCAGATTTGGCTCTTTCCCACAATAGTACCTTTGCGTTTTCGAGTTCGGTAATATTTTTATTTAAATTTATTGTCTTTTTTTTTAAATATCTATAATAATTTTTATATAATTGATGCCTGTCGTGGCGCAGCGGCGCAAGTGTGAGTGTAACCGACAGGTTGTGGGTTCGATCCCCACTCGAGGAAATGAAATATTTAATATTTTCAATTTAAATATTAAAAATTTTCATTTTTTCGCTGTGGTAATAAGGCAAAGCGCGGTGTTGAGTTCCGCTACTCAACACACAATGCCTCAGTTTCGGCGGAAAATTGAGAATGGAAGTAGAACGGAGTGTCTTAACACTAGGTTCCCAAGTTCCCTCTGCATACCCTGCCATGTGCGGGATACAGCGTGAAGCTATGTTTTATAGATATCTGTACATAAGTACGTGAATTGTTCTCAGGAAGGGAGCGTGCAAACGCAACGGATTGTGAGTTCAATCCTCGCTTAAGGAAATTAAATATTTCAATTTACGGCAACAAGACAAAGCGTAGCGATAAGTGGGGAACGGAACGGAGTGTCTCACCTCTAGATTCTCGACTTTCCTCTGCCTACCCTGTCATGCGCAAGATACAGCGTGAAGATGAAAAACACTCCATTAATCACTTACTGCCCGTTTATCAAAGTATGTTGAGCGACGGCTTTTAATACCGCTTTTGTCTCGTTATCAAAGCGGGCATCAAACCCACAACCATTCCA
>DWMZ01002540.1:0-13957 GCA_018249855.1 Eueides tales michaeli | reverse complement strand
AAAAAAATCCTAGAAAAATATTTCTCACAAAATGAATAAAACATTGAACGAGATTGAGAGGCGAGGGTCCACATCTCTGACAAACACTTCAAGCACTCTGACCAACTTGTACGTTCTATATATGTACCAGCTGAAAAAATTGATGTAACTTTTTATGTAACTTTAATGTGATGTAAGTTTTTTTATTTATTAACCGACTTAAATAAAACAAACATTTTTTTATGTGAATAATGTAAAAAGGTAATAAAGTGAGGAGAGCAGTAGTGTCAATAGAATCTTTAGAATCTTAATAAACATCTATAATATTAGTTACTTATTTTAATATTTGTAGCTCTACGCTTCATGCCCCACGTAGACAGAGAGTATGATATTAAGACACCTCTACTCCCGCCCTAATTCAAGATTAAACGTATTGTCCATATTTTGAAGCTACATACATAAAGTAATTTAATGATTTTTAAATTATGTATAATGATAACATATTTTAATTAAACATCGTTACTAAAGTTTCGCGATATTGAAGCGGAACGGAACAATAAGCGGCATCAAGTATTAAGATGTCGCCTGAATTTTAAACCAAGTGCCAATAAAGATAAGAAGAACAAAACTCTCGTGCAGCGGAATTAGCGAAGAGAGTAGCTTCATCTTAATACATGGCGTCGGTCGGCCTGGGATTTTCTCCACGTCCATATATATCTTATTCTTTATAAGAAAGTAATTGAGATTACTAAATTAAATAGTGTTATTCAAACGGGGCAAGCCACGGGCGAGTTGTTGGTCGACAATGAATTATTATTTTTCGATAACAATTTATTTTTACAAATTTGTTTTTAAATTTAATAAGTACTTTGAATGATTATAATAAAATAAATATTCAACTACGATCATACATTCCTTCTATAGCCATTAAAAGTAGAGCAAACAAGGAAATAAAGTTTTTAACCTAAAAAGATAAAAATGTTTCTTTGCTAAGTTTGATCTAATCTTGGCGAGAATAAAAGTTAGTTAGAGAACCAACGCCACGATGTAAGTCTCTACGATTTAACTTTCATTAGTGCGCCGACTTAGCATTTCTATCTTGCCTAATCATCTCACACTCGCCCGCGCTCCGCCCGCCCCCTTGCTATAGGGTTGTCACAGGACTAAGTTAATAGTTAAATTACTTGTACTGGAAAATCTTAAATATTTTAATATTCTAAAACGCCTGATCATTACCATTATTAAAAGTCTACTTCTGAAATTCATAAAATAATTTTATTTTATTACAAAATAAGCCATTGAAAATAAAATCATAGTAGAGAGTACTTTATTCATTCATTTTAACTTCACACAGTAAATAGTAAGTTTGGCAGATTGAACCTGGGTACATACTGCTAAGACACTCCGTTCCTATTCCACTTCCCACTTTCTGCTAAATTTTAGTGGCATTGCGTATTAGAGACAGAACACAACGCCGCGCTTTACATCGTTACCAGAGCGAAGAAATGCAAATATTAAATATTTATATTTTTCATTAACTACAATTAAACCTACAACCTTTACAGTTGCACAATAGTGCCCTAACGTCACGACAGACCTCAATAGTATTTTCTTAAATATTTTAAGTATGATGATGAATTGATATCTGCAGTATATCAGCAGTCAGCCCTGTGAGGCATAATGAGGCCCTGTGTGCGCGCTGGTCCGCTCCGCTCCGAGCAAACACTGTACGGAACGAGGCTGCGTTTCCTTCGGATATTGCTTAAACTGCTACATATTGCATTAAAGGGTCTAACGAAGGGTCGTGTCATTCAAAATATTTTGTATGTATGTAATATTATACTGATAGAACATATATCATTGTGATATCGTTAGATTGATCTTAGGAGCCTAAATGTTCTTAGACAGGCAGAGAAAAATTTAAAGGGACACGGGAATTTAAAAAAGCATATAATTATCATTACTAACAAAAATAATACAAATACAATGTATATAAATGTGAATTTTGCTTTTTCAATTTCTGAATCCGGTGAGGTTCCAATGTGACACTATCAAGGAATGTAACAAAAGAAACCGAATAATTACATGTCCATCAGCCAGACTAGAAGTGCATAAACTAAAAACACGCTTTTGTGAAAAGAAAATACTAAAAAGTGAAGCTTGTCTTGGCGCTGAGGTACAAGCGTGTGACTGTAAGTGCGACAGGTTGTGGGTTCCGATTGGGATACGAAATAAATAACTAACGGCTTTGTCACCTTGAACTTTAGGTCCTCGACCTAAAGTTCAAGGTAACAAAGCCGTTAGTTATTTAACTATTTACTGATTTCTTTTACTCGTCCTTGATACTTCCGTCACGCACCAATACTTGAATGATATTGACTTATACTTGCCTTTTTAAGTCCGTCTAAGCAAATATATTAAATACCTACATAGTTATATATAACATTGTTATAAGTATTTATAAGAATGTTATTGACCTAAAAGAAATAGGATTTAGGATAAACAAAACTAAAGAAACGATTTACTTCGGGTACTTCCAAGTAAGTCCAAGTTTAAAAACCGTATAAAAATTTGGACGGAGTGAAATTTGAACCCACGCCTCTTGAAATCCGTTAAAGCGCTCTGACCAAATAAGCCATATGCCATATTTTTCTATCATTACACTCTAAAAGCTCGCTCGTTTGCCGTGTCTTTCCATAAAAAAAAACAGTAAAAATTACTTTTTCTTATTATGTGCTTGTAATTTGCTTCTCACCTCTCTCTCAACACAACGAAGTGCTTCCAAATACGAAAAAATATCAATTGATAACTAAGAAAAATAAATATAAAATATCTAATTAAACTGAAACCTTATGAAAATAATAGTCTATTTTGAACTTGGAACAACTCTCGTCTCAAATTCACCATTGTCTACTTTTTTCCTTAAATTTGTCCACACTGTGTGATGAGAGGAGCATCTATACACCGCAATTTTATTCAATGCGAGAATATGAAACTAATTCATTTTTCCTTTAGGCATTCAATCTAGATCCAGGTAGATCATCACTTTTAAATAGCGTTAGCGTCCTAGGACACCATGATTACTCTGACTTAAATCATAACTTTGGAAATAACTATCAAAAATCTTATAACTTTTTTAAATAAATCTTCATTATAAAAGTAGCAATACATCACCTAAAAATTAAATTGGACTTTTCATAATATGCAATAGACCTAATAAGGTATATATGTGCATTAGATCGAAGAGAGGAATCTTAGTATCTTTACAGTATGTACCCTCTGCCTACTGTGCTATATACGGAGGCTGGCTTGAAGCTGTCTAAATAAATCAATATATTATAATGAATTTTAATTATAAAAAATATATCTTATAGGAATGGAATTCATTTACTAATTAAATTAAAAATATCCGCTCCAACTCTCAGCAGTTCCTATTAATTATTCACATAAAAATTCAATCGCCGCCGTCTTGGCTAATGGACGCGTACTACGGACTACGGGTGAGGAGGAAACACCGTACTCTCCCACTTTACAAGTTTGCAGTATTCAATTGTATTTGTGGGGTAAATTCAATCGGACTAAGTATGTCACTTAAGTACTTTTCTATTATGGGCTTTATTTTATGCTCTGCGATTTTACATTTGGATGGATGAGAGTATTTATATTATAGAGAGGGACGTTAATGATCTCTTCAGAGCTTTTTGCTTGATTGGTGTGCCTTTGTGATGCCATATAGTCGTGAATATATTAAAATTGTGAATAGAAATTAAGGATAGCTTAATTAAAATAATATTGAAAAAAAAGTAAGTAGAACGAGGAAAATTTCAGCCAGAAGACCGGGATAATTAGGGCTCGATGAGTGAAGCCTCCGTTCAGGAGTGTAAGCTGTAAATGCGTTAAGCTGTAATAATTTATGAACATATGTCTTTAAGATTATAGGTATACTAGTTGCAGCACGCATTTCATTTGTGTGGACTACAAAAGGAAATAATCTCGTTTCCTTTTAAAGTAGAAATGGAATTTGGAAATAACAACATTTAGCATTTCTCACCGCGTTGTCAGTAACTAAGTAACGGAAGAGTTTGGGGTACATTAAAGTTTAAGTATGTAACGATTATATTTAAACTGTATTTCGACAGGACATGAGTATAGTTTGTGTGTTCAAGAGCAACAAAGAATGTCATTCAGAACATTTATGTACAGTTGTGTAGCTCCACGGTCCCTTTAGCTCGGAAAATTTGATATTTTTTGTGTTCAAAGGAACCGTAGAGTTTCTAAGTCAACGCAAACAACATTTTTCAAACATTTGTGCATCACTTATGTATGAAATTGAATGAAAAATTACAGTGTACTTACGTGGACCGAAAGCAAAATACCCCAAAAGTGAAATTTTTTTGGTATTTCACAGAAAAAAATAATTACAAACTTATATTTGTAGTCATGTAAGTGTTTTCAACCCCGACATTAAGTTTGTCATTTTTTAAAGTTAATTTTTATTTTGACATTCAATTCTGAATGTAAGGGTACAAAAATAATTGAAGTAGAAAATTACAAAAGGATTTTTAAATTCAATTCTTCAAATATTACAATATGGTGAGGCCAGATTTCATTTTGATTTCGCAATTATGGCACGCATGTACCAAGTTAAATGAGTCTTTAACATGTATACATTGTTACTGCGTAGGTACCATAGTTCATTATTTTAACTCGTTAAAAAGTATTAAGTACACGCTGTTCGTATAATTATAAAAAACATGTAACGATATAATAATAATTAAAGGCACAATATTTTTTAATTTCAATCAGTCATTTTGTTGGCAGAAAAAAATTATTATTTATTATATATCATTATTCGCGGCGCGCTCACGATGTTTTGTGATTCCGTCACTCAACTAGCAATGCGTCAAATTAGACGGAAAAGGTTATACGGAACGGAAAGTCTAGGCACTTGTTTTCCAAGTTCCCCTCTGCCTTCCCTGCAATGTGCGGGATACAACGTGAAGTTGAAAAAAAAAATCCATTCTTTTTCTACTTAACTTTCTCCATTGTAATTAAGTTCAAATATGTAGTTATGTTTAGTGTGTCCGATGTGGACTGGATCCATGCTCCGCATTGTTCGTTACCTATAGGATAAAAACAACAAGGAAATGTATTTAGAATATTTTTTTAATCCCCGACGCAACTAAAGGAGCAAGAATGATCTGTCTTCTTGCCCGACTGCGTGCCTGTTTGTGTCATCGTAGCTCCTTCGGTTCATACGTTCATGAACCGATTTTTAAATCGAAAGATTTGTTCAACGCGTTCTTATTTTAGCAGTTTAAGAGCTACAGACTCTTTGCTATCATGAGGGTGATATTTTGGGTTATTATTTTTATTTTAAAAAAATAAGATAATTTTATAACACCGTAACAGACGATATTGATAATTTCTCATTTTACATTATGTACAGATGGACCTATCAGTACCCTTATAAAAATGTTCAGAAAACGGATTAATGGAGTGTCTTAAAACTAAGTTCCCTTTGACACTTTGTGGCAAGCGGATAACGGTTAAAGTTAAAAATATTGACTATTCCTTTTATTGTGATGTGTACAGTCATAACAGTAAAGCTATCATTGGCAAGTGGCAGTCACCGAGTCAGTAATATCGCGCGTCGTCAGCGGCTACATTCGCATAATTACGAGTACGTTCGCAGTTTTAGTGCGTCCAGTGATATATCGACGCACTGGTTCTATACCTTTTTTTGGGTTTACTCAGTATCTCGCACATAGCACATAGGTAGGTATAAGGAACCTAAAAGCCTAGTGTTAAAACACTACGTTCCCATTAGGATACTTCCGTTCTCCACTTTCCATCGAATTCTTGAAGGGTTGCGTGTAGAGTGTCGGAACTCATCGTCGGGCTTTGTCTCGTTACCAGAGTGTGAAATAATTAAAATATTTTATTTCCTTAAATGGGAACCGAACCCACAACTTTTCGTTTTGTCGGCCTCAACTCTGCTTATACGGAACAGAAATACCAAAATATAGAAATATTCAATTTAACTTTAAGACTATTTGGTTGTTATTTGTGAGAAATAGCTAACTAAATTATAAGTGAAATTAAAACTCTAGTAATGTTTTTATTTACTACTGTAGCAATTTTATTAACATGAACAAACAGGCGAACGGACGCGCAGACGGACAAATGATAAATAGGAAAAGAACAATGATAATTGTTATCTTGAGTACATTAATAAATGTGCTTGTAATGGAACTAAATAAAATCAATAACAATTTTTCTCATAAACAGACAACAAACAGATTTATATATCATATGTATAAAAAAGAGTGACATTACACTAACTTGACACTAATCACAATAAAAATATAAAATTTAAAAGTTTAAAAAGGATTTTAGTTCCATAAATATATAGTTTTAACTTCCAACTCATTATTGCTTCACAAGTTTTGTGTTGAATCGGCGTTTATAGAAGTTATACGTCCAATCCGACGAGCGCCGCTTTGATTTACTCGAGAACCAATAATTCTCTCAGCTTCTGTACGCTTCAGCATGTTTGTAATTGAGAAGCTAATTAGCTTATTACGGCGTGGCGCAGGAACACAGGCGTGCTACTGTAAATACGAAGATTGTATTTACCCAGTATCAGACGTAACACCAGCCCAGAGGTTAGAGCAGTGGAGTACTGCTCTTACCGGATGTGAAACCGGGAATTTTATTATTTTAATATTTTTATTTCTTCGCTCCGGTAAAAAGACAACGCGCGATATAAAGTTTGACCACTTAACACGCAAAACCTCAAATGTTGTGTCATTTAACTCATTAAAAAGTAATTATATTTAGTACACGCTTTTCCGTATAATTAAAAAACATATATGTAACGAAGTAATAATTAAAGGCTCAATATTTTTCATTTTCATTATCCATTTTTCAGGTAGAAAGTATTTATTATAAAATATCTATAATGGCATGGCAACGGCACTCAATGCGTCAAATTAGGCGGAAAATGGTATACGGAACGGAGTGTCTCTGCCTTCCCTGCAATGTGCGAGATACAGCGTGAAGTTGAAAAATATATCCATTCTAGATTTTTTCCATTGTAATTAAGCTCAAATATGTACGGATAGTGTGTTCGAAAAAGACTGTACTCATGCGCCGCATTGCTCGTAACCTGCCCTGTAGGACAAAAACAACAAGGAAATGTATTTATAAAAACCTTTTTTTAAACCCCGATGCAAATAAAGGGGCAAGAATGATCTGTCTACTTGTCCAACTGCGTGTCTGTCTGTCATCGTAGAACACCTGAACGTATGAACTGATTTCAGTGCGGTTTTTAAATCGAAAGCTTTGTTTATTGCAGTGTTTCTTTACAGGCTCCTAGTCAACATGAGGTAGTGATATTTTTGGTTATTAGTTTTTTTATTTTAAAATTTCCTAATAAAATAATTTTATAACATCGTAACACACGATATTGATAATTTTCCATTTTACATTGTGTACAGATGGATGGATACTTATCAGTACCCTTATAAAAATGATCAGAAAATGGTTTATTGGAGTGTCTTAAAACTAGGTTCCCTTTGCGTACCTTGCTGTAACCTGAAAACACTTAAAATTATAAATGTTTACAATTTCCTCTATTGTGATATGTACATTGTACATTAATTACAGTAAAGCTATTACTGGCAAGTGGCAGTCACCGCGCCAGTAATATCGCGCGGTGTCAGCGGCTACATTCGCATTTACGAGTACGTTCGCAGTTTTAGTGCGTCCAGTGATATATGAACGCCGGTTTAGCTATCGAAATAAAAACAAACTTTATCTATACTTTTTTTTAGGTTCACTCTGTATCTCGCACCTAGCACATGGGTAGGCAGAGGGAACCTAGGAGCCTAGTGTTAAAACACTCGTAATAGAAATAAACAAAATCAATTCAAATTCAAATTCAAAATATTCTTTATTGAAATAGACTTTAGCAAGTACTTTTGAATCGTCAGGAACAATTTTTCTTATGAACAGACAACAAACAGACTAATTTATTATATGTATAAAAAAAGAGTGACATAACACTAACTAGACATTAATTACAATAAAAATATAAAGTTTAAAAGCTTAAAAAAGATTTTTGCTCAATAAAAATATACGAGTAGTTTTAACTTTCAACTCATTATTGCTTTACAAGTATTGTGTTGTACGTCCAATCCGACGAGCGCCGCGTTGAGTGCCGCTTTGAGCAATTTACTCGACAACCAATAATTCTCTCAGCTTCTGTACGCTTCAGCACGTTCGTAATTGAGATACTAATTAGTTTACTTTTAATAGAATGTGGCGCAATACATCGTGGCGCAGCGGCACAAGCGTGTGACTGTAACCGACAGGTTGTGGGTTCGATCCCCACTTGAGGAAATGAAATATTTAATATTTTCAATTAAAAAAAATGTTTTTTTCTTCACTCTGGTAATAAGCGTGGCATTGAGTTCCGCCACTCAACACGCATTACCTCAAATTCGGCGGAAAGTGAGAAATGGAAGTGGAACGGAGTGTCTTAATACTAGGTTCCCAACTTCCCTGTGCCTACCCTGCCATGTGCGGGATACAGAGTGAAACTAATAAAAAAATAATAAAAAAAATAATAAAATAAATCGTTTTTTTATGGACAAAAACAAGGACAAAGACAAAAGACAAGGCAAACGAGCGTAGGGTTATGTTTCACAATGTGTGTGAGCATAATTAGGAAAATCGGTAAAAAATATTAACAGATTAGGCACTCGTGATACGATGTCAACGTGGGTTAACTTGATGACTGTAATTTGGATCCACCCACGGCCTCAGCCGCCAAGCTAACCCTAGGCTTCTCTTTGGAAGCCGGGAACCTAATGTAAAACACTCTCTTCCAATAAAGACAGTTCTGCCGTTGAGAGGCGGAACTTAACGCTGCGCTTTGACTGTCGGAGGTGGCTTTTGCGGTTGAGATCTTTATTAAATTGTAGCCTTTGTGTTATTAAAAAATAAATTTTAGTCTTTGTATATAAAGTATATAACTCTAATATATTATCTAAATCGGTTTAGTGATTGTTCCGAGAAATTGAACAAAAATCCGTCCTCCCAAAATGTGACTTACAATAATAGTAGGATTTACTCAATTAAGAATCGTACCCACAACCTGCCGCTACCTCCCGCCTACCCGCCTCTCACTCTCACACTACGACAGACCTTTAAAATTAATGTTATTAATTATAGACAACAAAACAGTAGAGTAAACGTCATAATACAAATGTGTGTTTATGTGTATCATAGCACGACGCCAGAGGCCGGAAGGTGTACCATCCCTTATTGCCTCGCAAAGTGTCGTCACCGTTTATTTGCCCCGACTAATGCGACCCCCGGCCCCCGGGGCGCAGTGCTCCAACAACTTGGTTATACTTGCGCGTAATGTCCTTACTGTGTTATACAAATATTAGCGCAAGGAATGTTCAAAACTTTAATTGTAAATAGCGGAATGTGCGATGTTAATGGATATAATTTACCATGTATTTTGTGTGTGTGTGTCTATATGACACAAATTAGAATTGACGTCAAGTTTAGAAGAAAAGCTAATAGTTAAAGTTAATATATTTAAACTCTTAAAAATTTGTTAAAAGGCTAAAGTTTTATTATCAAGCAGATTAATATTGCAAGCTTTAGGTACTCAAACAATTATTATAAGTTAGTTACAATATTTTTTTTATAGCGTTTCTTTGTATTTTGGACGTAGTGCGTTAAATAGAATAGGAACATGGGAACCTGTTGTTAAAACACTCCATTCTATTTACGTATTTCTTGTTTTTCTGAGTCGAAGCACTGCTCGTTGAGTGGTGGGTGGATCTAAAAACGTTTAGAACTAAATATTTGTTAAGAGCATTGTTGGGGTAATAAGTCCCGCTTCTCGACAAAATAATAATTTAATTCATGTCCAAAGCGTATATTAGAGTGTCTTGATTCTCTCATCTCATCTGTCAATGATCAATCTAAAAACGCAACTTCATACTGTTGCAAATATAAACCACAAAATTACTCAAAAACTGAAATTATATCACAAAGTTTTAACAAGATCGTTGAGTATTTTGTTTCAATCTCATAATACTTCAAGTTCCAACTCTTTTGAATAACAGAATATGCTGATTAAAGTACAAATGTGTGAGAGGACTGCCGTCAACGTGGTGTAGCTCATAGACAAAGTTTTGCCAGGACGCAGCCTCTACCGGTCTCACAGATATCTCAACTTTTAGTTTTATATATTTTTTATATAAATGTGTTTTATTTTAGCTATTTCAAGAAATATTGTAAGCAGATTTTGTCAGGAAAAGTTTTGATTGAAGTAAAAAATGATAACATTTTTTCGTGAATTTTTATTGTGTCATTGACTTGAATTAATATTACCTCTCTATCTAGGAAGGAGGGACTATCCATTCCTCAAGCTTAATGCCACGCGTTGTCTTTTTAAAAAAGTGAATGAAAATAATTCTTTTTTCTGAATAAGACTACCCTTTAACTACTCGTATAGCATTTCATCTAATTTCGTTTAATCTACCTACTTTGCTTTTTAAGAAAATTGCCTGAAGCTGAAAAACCACATGTTGTAAAGATATTAAAATGTAATGTAAAAAAAACCAATAAAAGTAATGAAGTAAACACAAAGAAAAGAACAGGGAAAAAAATCAATTAAATAAAGTAAACAATGATTTTATGAATACTAAGCACAAAAAGTGTCTACTAGAGCCATCCCAGCATCCTGATGTGTCATATCTCCAATTCTCGTTTTGTTCAGTCGGTTAGACTACGTCGAGGTCAATGTACTAGTGTACTGTACGTGACAGATTACTGTCTCAATTCAAGCGATCGAGCATCGCGTCACGTCAGCGTCACGCTGCAACGTTATTACAAAACGACAATAAATATGTGAGTGAACCCACTGCAGTAATCACGAATATATATTTTTATTTCAGCTTTACAGTGTATCTCGCACATGGCAGGGTAGGCAGAGGGAACTTGGGAACCTAATGCTAAGGCACTCCGTTCCATTTCCTATTTTCGCCGAATTTGAGGCATTGCGTGTTGAATGGCGGAACTTAACGCCGCACTTGGCCTTGTTACCGATGCGATGAAGTGAAAACATTAAAAAAGTGCCTCTGCGCCACGACTGGACTCTGACCTCCAGACTGAAGGTGAGACATAATTATTAATTTTTGAAAAATGATTACGTGATTGTGAATTCGTATTATCATTTTTACATTAACCTCACTTTTGGTGTAAAATTTAGTGAGTGTAAATGAATTTATTGAAATTTATTATAATTTAACAATATGACTGTCGATTTTGTATAAAACATTATTCATTTTTAAGATATTAATAAAGGGAAAAATACAGTAAGAAACCAAATTTCGAAAATTAATTTATTAACAACTTAAGGAAATCGTGTATTTCCCTAAATTTTAGTTTTTTGCTTCATTGAATATAATTTTAATAGTTATTATAATATTACTTTGACTTTGAAAACTATATACATATACATACATAAAGAGACTGTGAACAAAATGAATTGATGTTATCTTGATTAATTAGTATAATTATAAAATAGCTATAATTTAAAACAAAATTATTTTTATTTCTTCTTTCCCTAAACCTACCAACTAATGTGTATATAATAATTCTGTATAATGTACGTTTTTATGATAAAAGTCCAATAATAAATCGTAATATTCTGCATGTATATACATATATGTAATCTAAGCAATATCAAAGCTAAGCCGCCGTGTGATTCGACCACACGTGCACGTTCAACCATTTTTTCACATTTAACAAAAAACAATATACGGATCGAGTAATCTAAAAGCTGAGCCGGTTTCAGCGGCTTTCGGAAACGTCGAAAAGCTCTATGATTTACATTTCAGCGGGACAATGTTAGAATCGTAATGCGCTTTTCGGCTGTACTATTATACTATTCTCTTATATTTTATTTTTAAAATTTTGAATAAAAGTATATTTTTGAAAATAAACTTTCTAGTGATGTAAATTTTATTTGATGCCCAAATCAGATGGGATATGCAATAATTTATATTAACCTCCCACGGCGTATATGTATATATAGAATACATTTCTTTAGTTTCTCACTGTTACCCGCACAAAATAATGAATGCAGAGGGAACCTGGGACCCTCGTGTTAAGACAATCCATTACTACATTTCCGTTCTGCAATTTCTGCCGAATTCTAGAACTTTTTATTACACAGTTTGTCAAGTCAAGTTATTGTTATTACTAAAATTATAAATGAATGGATCATTGAATTCTACATTTTATTTTTTTATTGTTATCTGAAACATTAAGTAATGTCTAACTAAATTGAAAGTCATATAATTTGGTGATGATTAATTTTTATACATTAACAACATATGCAGAGGCACCAGCGTGCGACAGTAAATGCGACCGGTTGTGGGTTCGATCCCCACTCGAGGAAATTAAATATTTAATAATTTCAATTTAAATATTTAATGTTTTCATTTCTTCGCTCTGGTAACAAGGCAAAACGCGGCGTTGAGTTCGGCCACTCAACGCGCAATGTCTCAAATTCGGCGAAGAGTGCGGAACGGAAGTGGAACGGAGGAACGGTTAAGATATTAACTCTAGGGTCCCAAGTTTACTTTGCCTACCCTTCTTTCTGCAGGATACAGCGTGAAGCTGAAAAAAAGTAAAGTAGATTCATATGCTTTTTAGCTTACACACTTTTACACTTAATGTGTGTTGATGTTTTTGTTGTATGATTTTTTTTTGTTTTAGGGTTCCGTACCTCCAAAATTAGAAACGGAATTTTTATTCAAAAATTTTACTAGACTTGAAAATAGTGTAATAATAACTATTATAAACTTAAATTTGTGCTTCATTCCATACAAAATTAGTGCATACGAGTATGCCTGTCAACTTAAATTTGTCAATTTTGGCTTGTTAAATTAAAATCCTGAAATTGGCGGAATTTTTTAACTTACCTTCACACTAGAGGAAAGGCAGGAGGCAGAGGGAACTTGGGAACCTATTGCTACGTCACATCGTTCTCATCAAGATTCTTTCTTTTCCCGTTTTCCGTTGATTTCCGGAGGCATTGCGTGTTCAACGGTGAATATCTAGTTGCCAGAGCGAGGAAAGAAAAACATTAAATATTTATTTTCTTGTCCTGTCGCGCGAGGAAAGAAAAACATTAAATATTTATTTTCTTGACCTGTCGCGCTTACACGCGTGTGCCCCTGCGCCTCTAGACCTCTTATAATATGTACGTTATTGTATTACAGTTATTGTATTACAGTTATACTAAATTATTGTATAACTATTAACATAATGTAGTCTTTATTTTAAGATTAAAATCCCACACTATTATTTATATAAAACATAGAATATTTCAAGCATAAAAACATATTATACCTAGTTTCTTACATTAATTAACACATTAACGAGTACATAAATTATTAAGGAGGCAATTAAGGAAAAAAAATACATTATATCATAACATTTTTATTATTCTTTGATATTTCATATCTCATATATCTTCTTGGAAGGAAACCATTACATAATATTTTTAAAACTTTTTTAATCATGGCACGTTTTATTTAAGTGGAAAAATATATCATCCTATAAATAATAGTTTTACGCTGTATCATCTAACAGATATATCAATGAAGAAGGAACCCAGTTTTGAGACATTTGGTTCCCCAGTTTGCACTCAATTATCTAGACGTTGCTTGTCAGGTAGCGGTGAGGTAGGCAAGAGAACAATTGAGATAAATGGAAGTATCTTAATAGGAACGGAGTGTCTTACCTAGGTTTCCAAGTACTATCTGCCTTGGCCTACCCCATACGCCTTTGTGTAGGATATAGCGTTAAGCTAAAAAATTAAAAATAAACAAATATATATATATATATATATATATATATATATATATATATATATATA
>DWMZ01002539.1:0-13959 GCA_018249855.1 Eueides tales michaeli | reverse complement strand
ATTACTTATATCGCTGATTTATTACGAAAATGCCAATAAGCTATAAGAGGGCCATATTTCTGATAGCATCTGCGTCGCCCATAAAACTACTATCTGTACACGTATGTAATACTAGCGACCCGCTCGCGGCCCGCTTCATTAAACTATTTTTTACTAATCTCAGATTACTTTTGACTACGTCACTATATCATAAAAACTGAAATTTAAGGTACATTAAGAAAAAAAAAAACATTGTAGCAATTTCTATCGAACAAAATATTTTAAATTGACATAATTTTTTATTTACTAACTGATGGAAATAAAACAAATCAAAAATCCAAAATCCAATCCAAATTGTTGCAGAAAGGTTTCCAAAATATAATAGTGAAATCGGCATTTAAATTTGGTTAGCAGTTTCTGAGATTAGCGTATACAACCGCACAAACAAATAGACAAATAGACGAAAATTTAAAAAAATCACTATTTTGGGCCCTATATATTATACTACATCGATAAACATCTCTTACCGTAAGATTTTTTAGTATATCTTCCATGTACAGACATGAATTTGTTCCAAATTTATTATAAGTATAGATAATATAACATATACGAGTACGTTATTATGTATAAGCAATTTTACTTTGTTCCACCATAGCCGTATTTCGTGGTGATAAACTGATTCGTTCGAATAGAATCTTATTCATTTTCTTGATATCTTTCATGATTTTCTATCTTTATTGTAGTGAGACCGTCGTAGCGCAACAACTACCTGACTTACCGCATGTGGGTTCGATTACTACTCAAGAATGTTTTTAACTTAAGAAATTAGAGGCCTTTAAAATTATATTTTGTGGTACAGTGGTACAAGCGTGTGACTATAAGCTGCAGGTTGTGGGTTTGATCACCACTCGTGGAAATAAAAAAATATATATTTTCAAAAAGAAATATTTAATGTTTCCATTTCTTCGCTCTGGTAACGAGGCAAAGAGCGGCGTTGTGTTCCGCTACACAATAAGCAATGCCTCAAATTCGGCGGAAAGTGGGGATCGGATTTAACTGTCTTAACACTAGGTTCCCAAGTTCCCTCTGCCTACCCTGTCATGTGCGGGATACAGCGTGAAGCTGATTTAATAATAAAATATTGATATAAAGACAAAGTACGGCGTTGAGCTCCTCAATTTAACGGGCGAAAATAGAGAATGTACACTTAATACTAAATTCCCTAGTAAAGCCCAATAAAATACTAAGAGAAGTCGTAAAGTAAGGTATATAAGTATATAGGTTTTAGTATAGACTTGATATATATTGTAATAATATATTGTTTTGTTATATTTTTATGGTTTAGTCAGCGTGGGGTTAACCATTTCATTTGGACTGCGTTATATAATTTGAAAATCAGGAAATACTCACTCAGAAATGTCTCCTATTGGAGGTTCCTATTGTTTTAAAGATTCTTAATATTATAATATTATCCAAATAAATTGTTACTTTTTGCATTACAAAAAACATAGTAAAATATTTTAAGCCTTGTTATAGAATGAAATAACTGTAATCATAGCTACACAGTTATTTTGCTATCTAAAATTAAACTTTGAAAAAATTACACTCAGAAGAATAATATATATTAAAAAATCACTATACCTGACTGTGAAACTGTAGGGGAGGCAAAGAGAACTCAGAAACGTTGTGTGTTACTCAGGTACTTCGCTACCCTCACAATACTTTTGTTCTCCACTTTTTGCAAAACTTGAGGCATTTTTGTTGAGTAGCACAACAGGCCTCATATTATAACACATGGACTACAAATTATGTAAAGGTTTTGTTTAATTTGTTAATATTTGTTATAAATTTAAAGCCATGTTTGAGTCGGTTATTTAAACTATAATTAAAATGTTTTTCTCTTGATGTCCACATATCGTTAAAAAAAGTCACTTTCAGTTTAATATATTTATAGTGTTGACAGTCCATTAGCGCCCATCAATAAATCCTCAAGGTGACTTTAACGTTGATTGACAGCGACTTTACGCTTTGCTGAAGATTGGATTAAAATGTAAGCTATAGCGATTTTATGTTGAATAAGATTTTTGAGATATTTTTTTTGAGAATAAAGTAATTTTCTCTTAGGAAAGCTACTTGTCAAGGTATGGAAATCTTTCTGTTATGTACGCTCTATTATATATAACAAATTAAACAAAATCTTTACATAATTTATAGTCCATCTGTTATAAGTTGAGGCCTGTTGTGTCACTCAACAGAAATGCCTCAATTTTACTGAAAGAACGAAAGTGTTGTAAGAGTGGCGAAGTATCTGAACACTACGTGGCCTAGTTATAGTTACGGGTTCGATTTATACTTAATTTTACAAAGTTACAAATTAAGTACACACGTTCGTTTTAATTCCCCTTAAATGCTTCTATAAGCAAATTAAATTTTGCACCATATCTTTTTAATTTCAGTAGCTAAGCATAATAAATGCTGAATGTAATCATTGAGTGTGGTTTTGATTAACCTCAAGCAAAACAGTGGCCAGATAGACATGAATATTAGAGGACGGAGCGCCCTAACACTATATTAAAGTCTACTTTCGGCCTATTATTCTTCTGCTGCCTAATAAAATTTGCGACGAATTCTGTGAATTGCAAAAGTAGCTTCAAATTGTTTATTTAGGCTATAAAAATATAATTATATTACTTAATTAGACTATAAATATACAATTAATCGCTTATATCTCATGAATTAAAGTCTAAAATCAGTGAGAGCAATCACACGGACCATTGTGCATCTAAGTCGTCGCTGCAAATGACGAAGCATCGCGTCAGCAAGAAACTAGACTTCTTTTTATAAAATATTTTACTATTTAAACCAACTAGAGTTACTTTTGAGTAAATTAGAATAAGATTTAAAATAGAATAAGAAAGTTAGAAAATTTTCTAAAATAATGGAATAACTGATTATATGTGAGTTGGGAGGCGATCGTAGCTTACCTAGTGGCTCAGCAACTAAATGTGAGGGTGTGGCGGTTGTGGGTTCGATCTTCACTCGGGAAAAAAAATATTTTCTTGTCGTAGGCAGAGGGAACCCAGAGTTAAGACTCTTTGTCCCTTCGCTTTTTCGACGTTTTTCGCCCGAATTTTCCTAACATGCGAATTGAGAGGCGGAATTCAACATCACATTTTATGTGCTTGAGGGGTTACAAAAATAAATATAAACATTCCCCCGAATAAGAATCGCATCAGCAACAATCTCCGCCAGACCGCCTCTTATTACTGGAGTTACTTTATTCAACTTCACGCCCACACATGGCAGTATAGGCAGAAGGAACCTGGAAACCTGGTGATAAAATACTCCTTCCTATTCCTTCCGAATCGGATGCATTGCGTCTTAAATGGCGGGACCCAACGACGCTCCTTGCCTTGTTACCAGAACGAAAAAATAAAAATAATATTATTTCATTTACTCGAGTGGGGTCGAAACCACAACCTGTCGTTTACAACACGCTTGTGCCCCTGCGCCACGACAGGCCTCAACGGTTACATTATTGAAATGAACAAATCAAAAGTTCCATATAAAGTAAAACCTATAACTGCGTATTATTGACAATATCTCATATCTATAACAAATGTTCATTAATATTAGTTTCATACACAAGTTATAAGTTTTTGTTGCGTGATCCGCGTAATTTTGTGTTCATCGTAGATTTACGTAGAGACCTTTGTGGGCGTATCACGTGCTGTAACCTTCACGCTATTTTGTGATATTTGTATGTACAAAAGTTTACTCATAATTATTTTTATGACAAAAAATAATGGAATTAATATGAAACATAGTCAACAATCAACATAATCATGGTATAAACAAAATTAAATCAAAATTGGTATAAACAAGACATTTTTGATTATTTCATTTTAATGGAGAAAGCAAGGAATATTAACGTACTTGTCATCTGATAGCAAGATGACCAGCTTTTTCCAGCATAATTCGCGAAGTTCTCACAAAACCGCACTATTAAAATTTCAGATATCTATGTGGTGAATATGGTATATAACAGTTGAGAAACTAGCTTTGTGCTGCTTCAAAAAGTAAAATAAAATAAAAAAAAAGATAATTTCAATTTGTTATAAAATACGTGACATATTGAATAGCAAAATATGGAAAATGAAAATTCATTACTAAACCTGAAACGAATGTGTCACCTAAACAAACGCTGCAATCAAAACGTCCAAGGCCATTTGCACAGGCCAGTGTAAAGTCAGCAGTTTTTTATCTTCTGCTGCTGTATGAATAAAGTTGAGTAAGGCTTTTAATGATTTTTATATGTTTTTGTACGTGTTTTTAGCTTCACGCAGTATCTTGTATATGTCATGTATCAGTGTAGGTAATAAAAAATCATAATAAGACATTCCGCTCATTACGCTGTGTCTAATTTTTCATAAATGGCGGAGCTCAACGCCGTACTTTGGTTAACTACCTTAAAGCAAAGTACGAAAATGAATTTATAATTGAGTGTAAATCGAAAGTACAATGAGGTTACAAAGGCAGTATATAAAGCAATATATATACAGTTAAACCAGAATTTTCAAAGTCATTTTCAAGTAAATAAGATTCCATAGAGTATGGGCTGGACCATAAACGCAACAGGTTGTAGGTTCGATACCCGCTTGAAAAGTATAAAATATTTAATATTTACATTTCTTCGCTCCGCTAACAAGGCGCACAAAAAGTGGCGAATCGAAGTATCCTTATGGGAACGGAGTCCTTTTACAGGTTTCCAAGTTGCCTCGGTCTACCTAGCCAGATATGGAATACAGCGTGACGCTACAAAAAATAAGCGCCTTTTTAACACTACACACTTTACTAAAATTCCACCCTGAAACATACATAAAAACATACTTATCTATTCTATCTCACTATCAAAAAGTCAAATCCCAGTAAATCTTTCAAAATAAAATCACAAAACAAATATGATTCTAGTAATATCAATCCGCAAACACTCAATACAGTGGAGGCAGAGCTGACGATTCATCAACCTATGTAAACTGACCTCCGCTACTTGGACTGTTGTTTCAATGTGATGTTATGTTTGCATACGTGAGCCAATATACTCGTAGCTTTGAATTTTGGGTAAGAAATATTTGTTTGCAACGTATTTTATTTTTTTTTGCATAGACTGCAGCCCTCTACATTAATTTCGGAACAGCAGAGGAAATTTGGGAACATAGTGTTACAACACTCCGTTCCGTTCCCCACCTTCCTCTGAATCTGAGATTTTAAATATATTATGTCATTTAAAATTAAATGTCAGCATAGAGTTTCGCCTCTTGGTGTAGAGTTTCACTAGCACGCAATGCTTCAAATTTTACAGGAAAATAACAATAACTTTCCAAGTTCCTATTCTGTTACGTGTGGTACAGCGTGAAACTGAAAAAATAAATATATAAGAAAACGCTTTGTTTTTATTTTCGTATAATGTACCCATAGCCAATGTAATTTCGGTACGTTCAACTTCTCTTTTCCTTAGGGCTTAATATTCATAGAACTATAGATAACATCCTCTCGGATGCTATCATTAGTTTGTTATCAAAGTTCATATCTCGGACGTGACTAAGCCTAATCTTTCTAATCTATTGAATGTGACCTTCCTGTTTTAATGACTTCATGTGTATTCATTATTTATATATTTTTTGCCTTTGTGCATCGTACTTAGCACTATTAATGTCAAGGTACCCTATAAGTAAGTAAAGGGAACTGGGGAAGCTGGTCTTAGGACACTCCGTTCCCATTAAGGCACTCCTATTTTTCACTTCGTGTTGCGCTTAGGCTTGTTACCAAAGTAAAGAATTAAAAATATTCAGTATTCCATTTCCTCGAGTGGGGTTCGAATCCACAACCTGTCGCATTTACAATCGCAAGGCACAAGCTTTTGCACTACGACGGGCCTCATATAAACTATACATATATGTAGTACATACATGAATTGTTACTCTAACTACCGACAGTCTCACATTTTAGTGATTGCTTCGCAGATGCACCTGTGCATTGAAACAATGGTGATACATCTTGTGATAACCAAATGCTATATATTTATATATTACTTAGTTGCATATTTATATTCTTTTTGAAATGGACATAATTGACTGACTGAAACGACTGACTTTTATTACAGTAGCTGACCGACGTCGTAAGTCAAGTAAGTATCTAATTATATTAAAACATTCTTTACAACCTTGGTATAATTTAGTCAGGGCCGTTTGTTTCAGAGATAAATTAAAGAAGGGCCATTAGAGTGAAGTAATACTCTCATTACAAGTAACTGATTTGCCAAATGAAGGGAGTCGCATATTTAATTATATTGACAGACATTTTTAGAGATTATCATTGTACAGTAATATAGGAGGTTGTGGATTTAATTTTCTTTCAGAGGATATATGATATTTTAAATATTTGGCTTCTTCGATCTCAGATAAAGTGCAGCGTTTAGTTGCGCCGTTTTAAGTACAATGTTGCAAAAATTGGACAGTAAGTTAGGTACGGAGTGTCCTAGCACTAGCACTAGCATCTATATGCGGAAAACAGGTTGCAGCTAAAAATATTGAATAAACTTTAAAATTGACATTTTTTAGTAATAGCTGGTACGATACGATGTGTGCTGGATACAATGGTATGCATAGGGAAAATAGCGTGAAGGTTTACAAGCAAACAAAATTTAAAATTGAAAAATTCTCCGACATAAAAAATCATTACCACATCTTGGTAAAATGCTTGTGGTTCTTAAACTACTAATCTATTTTTTATAAAAGAGTTAGTTAAGAACTATCGCGGTGAACAAGGCTTTTGATTTAATAATTTGATTTAATGTTGTTTATTTCTAAATTCGAACTTTAAAAATATTAATTCATGAATTATTTTTTGATAATTTAATTTAAATTAAATTAAATTAATAATAATTGTTAGGTACTCTATATTAAAACTAATAAGTAAAATCAACACTAATTAAGTTTTTTTTTGTAGAATTTATTGCAACTCTAATTACATCGAGTGTAAAATTTTACCATTTTACACTATAACACTATAACAAACTTTAGTTTGTTATTTATTAAATATATATTTAATAAATATTTTCATATCCTCTTGTAGTGCAATGAATAGCTTTTAGTTTCAGTACTCGGTTTAAATTATTTCGGTCTCATAGTAATAAAGTATGTTTTATCAATGGAATTGCAGAATCCTTAAATATTGCAAAAGTGAAAAATTAAGAGTCTTAATACTTGATCAAGTAAGCAGAAGGAGCTTGAAATTTCTAGTGATATTATACTCCTTACTGTTTCCCATTTTGCGCCGATTTTTAGGTATTTGCTTGATCTTGTTACTAGAGCGAAGGAGTGAAAAGGTTCAGCGTGTTAATGTTAAAATTAAAATAAAACTGAATGACGGCAATCAACGCGGCGTATTAATCAGTTTCTTAATACATATAAATTTAAGTTACACGAACGTATTCCGCACATAGCAGGGTACGCAGATGGAACTAGGGCAACGAGCGTGAAGACACTCCGTTCCCATTCACTTCCGTTCACCACTTTCGGCCGTATTATGGAAGCAGTATATGAGTAACGAAACATAACACTGCGTTTTGCTTTGTAACCAGAGCGAAGAAACAAAAATAACAATTTTTTTACAATTTTTAAAGTGTTATTCCACACTTAGGAAAGAAAAATACTAAATTTAAAAACGTATAAAAATTTGGACGAAGCAGGATTTGAACCTGCGCCTCTTGAAAACCGTTCAAGCGCTCTGACCACTATGCCATCCGTCCTCACCAAGTCGAAATTTTTATACGCTTGTTACAACTTATTTATTATGGTTTTCAAGAGGCGCAGGTTCAAATCCTGCTTCGTCCAAATATTTACACGTTTTTAAATTTAGTATCAAAATTAACAAATTTTAATACGTACGTATATAATAAAAACAAATTTATGTAGAAACATCAATATGTTAATACTTGCCTACAAGCGTCAGTAAAACCAATACTACGATCTACATAAGAGCAAGCAGGCGTCGAAAGAACTTGCATTATGTATTGAGCGGCCTGAACTCCTATGTTTTTGAACTTATACATGAGTTTTAGCTATTTTAATCAATTTGAAAGTCAAATGCTTTTGGGATATTTTTATATTAAAATTTGGTGATTTTTTTATGAATTCGTCTCCATTTTGTTTTTGTCGTTTCCTTAAGGTAATTGCATTTGGAGAAGCGGATCTTAACGCCGCGCGAAGAAATGAAAATATTAAATATTGAATTACCTCGAGTGAGAATCGAATCTACTGCCTATTGTGTATAGACCCTACGCCGTGCCACTCCTTCGCGACAGAGCTACTTTATATTATACATGTTTATATAACTAGATTAGTAACGTTAAGTTTCCACATTAACCAGGCACTTTGTAGTAAATTAATAAAAAATACTATAATTTATTATTTTTTATCATATGAAAAAATATCTAAATCTTATTCTATAAATTTAATTTATGTTTTAATCTATTGTTAAACATGATTTCAATTAATATATTGAGAGAAAATCCCTAATTTAATTAAAAAGATAAAGAGAGAAAAAATTAAATAACTATAAACGCAGTAGCTTCGATTCCCACTCGAGGATAATAATATTTTCATTTCTCCTTTTCGCTGTGGTAGGCAAAGCGCGGCGTTGAGTTTTCCCACTCAATATGCATTACCTCATATTCAGTGGATTCCAGAGAAGGGAAGGAAGTGTTTTAAGACTAGGTTCCCAATTTCATGCCGCGTGAGGAATAAAACATGAAGCTGAAAAAAAAGTAAAATGATTTTAAAGATTTCCAAGTCAAGTCGCACAGTGCAAGCCGTTGCCTTCGGCGTACGGCAGCGTTCTTTTGTTCTGATCTTGAGTGCAGTGTAATAAAACTATTGACCGCTTTTGACATGTAACATGTAAATGCAGTTGAATGAAATTTCTCACAATTTTTAAGGAAATTTTAGAAAATGTTGTAAAATTTTCTTTCTATTTTCCTACAAAAATAACACAATGATGCAGACATTCTCGTATATTATGGTAGAGTAAAGGACTCATAAATAATTATATAAAAAAAATAGTCTGAGATGAAATGATGTACTTAATAACGGGGAAGCTTAAATCACCAAATATAATATTATTTCTTCATCTTTACGTTATATTCGTCCGATTATCTTCAGCTGAGCACTATACTATATGAGTGAATACCAATTTAAGCAGTCATTAAGAGTCCATTTAATAGTCGTGAACAGAAGGCAGATCCTTAATAAAAATCAAATCAAGGACTAAAATAAATAAAAAATACCAAGAATTGAAATAGGCTTTTTTTTTCAGAAATAAAATTAAACATGTTCAATAGCCGCAGCTCTAATCGGAGATTCTATTTCTATACAAGTATTTAGTTTCCTTCGTCGTACTTGAGTGAAGATACTCGATGTTTTTATTTAATAATTCTTAGGGATTGATTTTTAGATTTATTTCGTTATAATGAGGAAATGTTACAAGTTATGAAAATATATTTTATTATATGGTAGTTGGTATATATGTTACACAATAAATAATAATATACACACGACAATGCGCGAGGTTGAACTTTGCAGTCTTATTTGTATTAGTTGTACATTATTTAACAAAGGCACTTACATAATCGATAAGTTGTCCCTAATATTTACACTCGATGCTCGACAAATAGATTAACGCCAAAAAATATAAATCGCGCTTTTTCATGGCAATAATAAGATCAAATAATTTTTAATTTTAAGAAATCACTGACCAAAAAAGCTTCTTGTAGATTTAACTACCCATCTGATTTTCACAAAACATAAGTTAATTATTAATGTACTGTACTACAATTAATATTGAAGTCAACGCCAAATTATGTCTTATTCCCAAAGCCAAGAAATGAAAACTAAATCGTACTGTCTAGAATTGCCTTGTATAATTGTAAATATTCAATTTCAATTTATTAAATATTTCGAGTGAGCCTCGAACACACAATCTGTCGTTTACAGCCACGTGCCATAAGCACGCCCCTGCGCCGCGACTGATAACAAAATACAAAAGTTATTTTAAACAGAATTATTTTTATTACGTTTCTTATGTTTAAATTATCTTATATTATAATAAACCTAACAAAAATAATTCCGTATGAAATTATAAATATATAAATATATCTAAAACAAAACACATAAAAACCAAACCAGAAACTGTTAAAAGCTTACAAAAATCAATCCTATACTTGTTTCGAGACCACTGAGCATATCACACGGCTCAGTGATCGCTCGAACATCGTGCTGCGTCAGCTTTCAACGCTTAGGTTAATTCATAGGAATTTATATAAATGTGTATATCGTGCTATATTTTTGGTTAATCCGAAAAAGAGGCTTATAAACCTTATTTTTGAACTTATACTCATCTTTTTGTTCTTTTTGTTATTGTTATTCATAAATTATTTAGTAGTTCCCTCTGTATATCAATATTTATCATTTGTTCTAGTTCGGTTTGTTTAATTTACGCATATAGCAGACGGAAACGAATGCAAAGGAAAACTAGATAGGATTCTCCGCTTTTTTTTAATGCTTTTACATTACGACGTTCTCGGCTTCTCGTGACATGTCTAATACTTTTGTGAAAACGTATAAATTCTTTTAGAAACTTTATAAACTGTGGCAATAAATACAGACTGGAGCATGTTAAATTGTATTGCTTTTACATAACCGACTATACACAGCGTAAATATGAAAGCCTTATCGTTATCAATTGGATATGTCAAGTTACAATTTTGAGAAATATAACATTGACAGTTGGAATTTTTGTCTTATGAAAAGTAAACTACGACGAGGCCTGTCGTGGCACATGAAGATTCAAGCATATGACTGTAAACGCCCGCTGCTTTGTAGTTTTAATCTCCTTTCAAGGACATGAAATCTATACTAATATTATAAAGCTGTAGAGTTTGTTTGTTTGTTTGTTGGTTTTTCCTTATTGAGAGTTTCCACTGCGTACGTTGCGTAAATGGTTAAAGTTTCGCAAAAATCATGTATGACGGAATTGTTCTCCTTTAAAAATTCTAAAACAAAGTCCACGATAACATATGTCTATCTTTTAAGGTTAGATTTTATGCTAACCAAATTTGTTCTGAAATATTGTATTATTTGCAAAGGTGTTTTTATAAACATTTCTTATCCAAATAAATACGTTATTCACCACAAGTATTTAATTTAAAACAATATTGCCCTTAACATCATACGATTTAAATGACTACTATCTATTTTTACAAAACTCCTAAGTGATAAGGGTTAAACAAACTTAGCATGTTTTCCTTTTTATGGCAAAACAACGTTTGCCGAGTCAGCTAGTATTTAATAATTACAATTTAAATATTTCATATTCTCATTTCTTAGCTCTGGTATCAAGGCAAAGCGTGACGTTGGGTTCCGCTATTAAGCCCGCGATACCTCAAATTCGGCAAAAAGTGGGGACCAGAGCGTGTCTTAATAATACCAGGCTCCCAAGTAGCCTCTGCCTACCCTGCCATATGTGAGTTACAATGTGAAGATAAGTTAATGAGTGATAAACAAAAAAGTACCTATTTCTTCTTTTAAGGTGCAAAACCTATAAACAATAAATGCTTATATATCAATATAATTAACAGCAAGAATTTATAATAATACTCTCTCTACAAATACAGTTTAGAAAGTTAAAGTGCTAAAACTCACAAAGCTTTATTTTTCCATTTCATCGCTACATATTTGTATGAAGAATGTGACCAACAATAGAAACTTTTGAAGATAACACAATAGTTTCCAAGAAAATACGATTTCAAATACTTTATGTACTAAAACTATTAAAATTCTTTCTTATATTGTCGTACAACCTAAAATTGCCTCGTATGCTTGTAGAGTATGTCTATAAATTCCTTCATATACATTTTATATATTAAAGTAATAAAAATATAAAAACAAATACACAAAATAAAGTCGATCAAATACTATCATACATTTTATTCTGTTTTTAAGTATTTTTGTTAAAAGAGCACTTACAACACATAATTAATGAGAACTTCAACTAAATAATACGGTTGGTGAGACAAAACCCGGTGACACACAGACAGACGGACGGTGGACAGCGGAGGTTTAGTAAAAGGATCTTAATTTTTGGATACGTTGCCCCGTCTTCCCTCTACTATTTGCAAGATACAACATGAAATCAAAAACAAACAAGATTAATATATTTTAAATTCAACTTCAAAACTAAAAATGAATAGAACGTAAGCAACTTCAAACTACTCTACACTTATTCAAAAGCTTAACTTCAAGCCCAAGTTCTATACACGACGCTTATTATAATCTTATAAGTAGTACAAATGACGGAAGTAGAGACGCTAAGTTCATTACTCGTGTAAATTAAGATTTTGTTTTCAAAGAGTTGAATATGAAAGTTTAAGTTTTGTGTGCTATGTAGAGTCGAGCACCGCGACTTGCTAGCTCTAACTTATTGCATAATGCACGTCACTCTGCTGTAGAAATACTTTGTAAGCTAAATTACTTCTCATGTACAAATACTGTTTCTGGTGTGAAAGAGTTTTTTTGTTATACTATGTTTTTACACCTATTATTTAATGCATTGTACACGCAATTAATCCGTTTAAAATTTGTTTATTTAAAATGTGATACAAAAGCGAAAATCAGATATACTGTTATGGTATCACATTTTTTATAAATATTGATGCCCCTTCAAACTATAGTACATTAATTACCTCTATTGTCAATAAAACGCGAACGCGACATTAAGAATTTTTCGATCTTTTATATTTATTTTAATAACTATTTTCAATTTATATTAAGTATTATTCTACACTTGAGAAAGACAAATACTTTTTAGAAAACGTTTAAATACTTAAACGTGGTTGTATTTGAAAAACTACGTTTATCGATATAGTTTGTCGCTCTTTAAAAATATAGTTATAATAAATAGCTTATAATATTCGCCTCAAACGGAAACGGAACTTTTTGAGACCTTTCGTGAAACATGTACCCTACAAGTATGTGATAATAAACGCGACAGGTTGAGGATTCGACTCTTACTCTAGGAAATTAAATATTTATTTTTATTCCTTCGCATTGATGACAAGACTTAGCGCGGCGTTGGATTCAGGCACTCAATACGTAATGCCTCATTTGGCGAAAAGTGGGGAAGGGAAGGTTCCCAGGTTCCCTGTGCCGCGGAATACAGCGTGAAGGTGCTAAAAGTACAATCTTTGGACCTTAACTAAAATGTCACTATCAAAAACACATTAATTCTTTTTGAATGAACAGAGTACAAAAGCTACTCGATTAACACCACCTTAAGTAAATAGACGGAATTAGGGCAAGATGTGTTTTGTAGACGAACTTAACTGAACTTAAGCAGTTTGCTTACTACTGATTAGCCGTTATTACCAGGTACTAATTTTGTTGTTTACATAAAATTTAAGTTATTTGAAACGTAAGTGAGTAGGCATTTGACTGTAAGCGTTATTGTTGTGGGTGCGGCGTTTAGTTCCGCCAAATTGAGCTAAGTACCAAAGTGTAGAACAGAGCGCTTAAACGCAAATCAAACTTTGCGAAAAAGGCGCGTGACGTTGAAGAAAATAGTGTTTTTACAATTTTTAAGCTTCACGCTATATACTACATAAATCCGTATAGAGAAAGGGAACCCCAGGTTTCCTTAGTGTAAGACACATTCTCAATTATTTTTTTTCTTTTAAGCTTTATATTGTTTCTAACTAATCTCTCAATGCCGTGCTCTTGTTACCAAAGTGAAGAAATAAAAGAAATCATATCTTCGACTGGGAATCGAACCCACAACATGATACCATTACAGTCACACGCTTACACCCCTGAGCCATCACAGGCCTTTTTAATTTGCTCCTCACATTTCGCAACTTGTATTATTAAC
>DWMZ01002538.1:0-13961 GCA_018249855.1 Eueides tales michaeli | reverse complement strand
TGTGATAGTTACTACACCACTTATTGTATGGTAGTTAACTATACACTTTTGAATAATAGAGAATTATAATATTTGTTGTATGTGATATCTTTAATGCATTAAAGAATTAAAATAATATTCAATAGCTGAATAAATATAGCTTAGGTTGAACCAATGGAGAAGATTAAATGAATCTCACATTTATTTAAAAAAATATATATCTTATATTTAAACTTATATATATGACACACATTACAAATGTATCTATGTATATATTACACATTCAGTATTGGCTTAATTCTGTCATAAGAACTAGCACTGCATCTCTTAGAAAATGTGATTTGTAATATTTTAAAAATCATAATATCATCTCTGTGTACAAAATGTATGCAGATAATACTAATAATAAATAGGTAATAAAAAGAATGACTATTTTAAAAACAATGAAGATATAGTGCCTTTGGCATGTCCCAAAGAGGTCAATATGTGTGTTATGAAAATCAAACACTGCTTCGTTATAGTTATTATTTTAATAGTGTTAAAATCTTACAATTCTTTAAATTACATATTTATATATTGTTTATATTTATAAAGTCAAAATTTTTAACGAGATTCTGTATCTTCGGATGTAGTTTGTTCTTCAGAGCCCTCAGAATCCTACAGATATGAAATATTAGAATAAATAAATTATATGTCGCAAATGAAATCATTTTCTCGCTCTGGTAATGGGGCAAAGCGCTGTCTTGAGTTGGCCACTTAAGACGCACCTCCAGGACCGTTAATATTTTAACGGGAATGAAGTATATTAACACTATGTTCCTAATTCCTTTGCCTATCTTGTCATGAGCGGGATACAGTGTAAAAATAAAAAAAAAATAAACAAATATCACACACAATGACTATTAATATTTTTTTATATACGAAATGAGCAAACAATCTTTACACACTATGAACCTACCGATGACTCCTCGTCTTTTTTAGGGGATGAATAATTCATTAGAGCTGCAAGCGAACTCGACTTTGCTTTGCTCGATAATTTTTTTTCAGGGGACCGCATTCTGCCTGTACTCTATACATATAAAGTAGTAATTTATTATTGTTGGTAGGTGAAAATATTAGTGTTCTGGTATTAATATAGATGCAAGTTAGGTCTTTTGAACTTAGTGAACTTAGTTTGTGCATTCGGGAAGAAAATCAAAGTTAAAAAATATCCTGAAATCTATTACGAGTATATCTCGTCGACTGTGCTTTACATATCTAAATATATATATAAATTATCTTAAAAGCGTAAAAAAATATAAATATAAGTAAATACGTTATCCCATAAAGCCTTAATAAATCCCTTTATATTTAGGGGCCGTTATAGATGTGGTCCAAGTTGTACTTAGAAAATATTGACGAATATTTGAGTTATAGATTGATAACATACGCGACCGAAAAGCAATGTTGAGTATCGTTATTTAATACTTAAATCCTATTTTTCCCTTGGAATTTTATGTTAGATTTCAGCTATTTCGCAAATTACTACAAAAAAATAATATCATCATATAAAATTTTTACTGTTTTGTAAAATTATCGATATGAAGTAGTAGGATATTCTTCTATAATATTAAAAAAAAGCAAACTTATAAAAAAAAATGTTACCGCAGAGTCTTCATCATCTCTATTTGACGATTGTTGGTTCATAAGAGACGCTAAGGAAGACGACCTCACAGATAGTCCCGTGGTCGATTGCTTTTCTGGGGATCTCAGTTTTCTTTTAAAATTCTAATAGCACAAGAAATATAAAAATATAAATATTTTGAAAATATGTACTATATTATATAGAGAAAACTTGAAACATTTATTATATAAATCTTATTTACCGTCTCATCCTCATGATCTGAAAGACCTGTTGCCAAAAGCTTGAAAAATATGATTAGATATTTAGAAATACATATAAACAATGAATATCTAAGTTACTTCCTAGATACTTTCTAAGATATTTCCTTCTTTCGAATGACAGATTTTGTCACAGAACTTTCTAGATATTCTTCTTTCCAAGTAAAAACTATATCTTTTTTTATGTATCAAAATGCCATGTATTCATTACATGTCAAAGTAGTAGGGCATATTTCCTATTTTTGTCTCTTAATTTACAGGCAGTACAAGTGGACTACAGTGGTAAGTTAAGTGTAGTGGCAGTGCTTTATAAACAAGCATACCCGGTTGTATGGATTATTGCGTATTTCTCAGAGCCCGTAGTCGTTACTCGGATGGACGAATATCTGTTAGAAATGTTAGTGGAAAACCTGCTAGGAAGTCGTGCTATAAACTATTTTAATGGTTTAATATCTTAAAAAATCTATCTGAGGAAATAGTTTTTTTGAGCGCCAAAAAGATCTTTAATGAAATTAAAAAATATATGTAGATACTTACTTCTAAATCAGCTCTGTCATTGATATCAGAAATTTGTTGGTAAGCAACGGTCAAAAGTTCCACAGCTTTTGCGTGGAATGTCATTTCAATCATTACAAAATCGGAGAGAAGTGTTTTCAGTTGTTGTAATTTGCGCTTCTCGAAAAATTCTGTTTGTTCGCTTAATCCTTTGGCAGTCCGAGACATTTCTGCAGACGCTTTCAAAAGTTCCGATTCTGCATATGTCTATGTGTAAGGAAATACAAAAATCTGTTACACACCAGGAAATTTAAATATATTCACGCCATCCGCTGCACATAGCAGGGTAGACAAAGATAACTTGGGAACCTAGTGTTAAGACACTCGGTTTCGTTCCCAACTTTTCGCCAAATTTAAGGCGTTGTGTGTTAAGTAGCGAAACTTAACGCCGCGCTTTACCGTGTTACCAGACCGTACAAATAAAATTATGAAATATTTCAATTCCTAGAGTGGAGATCGAACCCCTGTTAGGACAATACAACCTGTCGATTACGATCACCTGCTTGTGTCCATGCACCACGACAGGCCTCTAAACGAAAATAGATAAATAAATATTATCACATAATATTGCATTATAGGAGTTAATTTTTAACCAGTTAGAGGTGAGATAAAATAAAGATAATCAACAAACATACAACTTGCTGCCTATTAAATGGTTGTCGTTCCCTGGCTTTGTCTAATACCTTCTTTCTTGCCATTTCTTTTTCTCTTACATTCATAGTATGTTTTACTTCTTCCCTTGCGTGTTTACAAATCGTTTCATATTGGCAGAGCTCCCCTATAACCTGAAATGTTATCGTGATCGTACCATTTCGTGCGACTAGAATAACACTTGATGAATTTGGAGCTATTGTTATATCGATAACTCAATGAACTTGATTCATGTATCAGTAAAAACAGAAAATAGGGATCATACTGCTTTAAGTATGTCAAAAATTGATTTTTTTTTGAAGCGTTCCGTTAGGAGTTTCATAAAATACAATGCATAGGTATATTATTGATACATAACATAAATCTTTCCCTCGATCTGAAAAGCGCATTTATTACTTCTACATTTTTTATCAAATTTATTATTGCTATAATAACCTTAGCTTCCAAACGCTGAACTTCACAGTTTCTATATTCTTCTATTGCCATTAATGTCATAGATAAATTATCGAGACCTGAACTTAATGATTTATTAACAATTTCATTATTGGCATATTCTTTAAAAATTTTAGCAAGCTCGTCGCCCATGTCACGTAATCTAAAATAAAAAGGTTAAAGTTTTATGCTTATATGGGAGCTAAAGCTATTTAGGGTCCACCCTCCCTGTGTAAGTATCTATTTTTTACCCTACAAGGCCCCCGGTGACATTATTAGACAAACACTTTTATAGTTCCAACACTCTCTTCTTCCATTCCATTCCCCACTTTCCGAATTTAAGCTATTGCATGTTGAGTTGCAAAATTTAACATCGCGCTTTGTCTTGATACATGCATAAAGAAATTAAAATAGTAAATATTTCATTTCCTCCAGTGGGGATCGAATTAAAACCTGTCGCATTTACAGTCGCGTGCTTGTAGGAGCACAAGTACGCAACATGAGAGGCGTACTGGCAGACGACGTTCAATAGTTTTGATTCCCAAAAAATATTAAGAAGAAAATGTAAGTCGTAACAGCGTATATTCTGCAAAGGTCTGTCTGTCTGTCTTTATATTACTGCATTAAGGGTATTAGTAATTCATGTTTTTATCCATGTACCAATAATGGCACATTGACCTTTAGTCTCCTCGGAAGTAACGTGAAGCAAAATGGACATTTTTTTATCGAAGGTGAAAAAGTAATGTAAATATCCTGGATGCAAAGAAATGTTTTACCTTAGTACTTAGGATATTTGTCAAAAAAAAAATCAAGTACGATAAAGTTTGTTTTAAATATTTTCATTAGTATTTTTTTACCTTCACGTTTTATCCCGCACATAACAAGTTATTATAATTTATGAATAATAATTAGTCATAAATTATAATAATTAAATTATTATTTTGCGAAGTCTTAGTACGAAAAAATCATTATTTTTTTCATATTTTTTCCCTACAAACCTACCAACTATTGTTATTATGTTCCACGTTTTAAGTTCTCGGGTTCATAAGAATCCGATCCTTTGGAAGGCTTGCGTGGAGACACAGGTCTAACACGTAGAGACCCCTTAGAGAGTATTAAAATAATTTGCTGTGACGCATTAGCCGAGATCCATCTCTGAGTAACCAGAGGTTATTGCCCAGAGATGGTCTCCGGATATGCGTAGAAACTATCTAAAATATGAAAAACTAAATTGACTATGGAATATATTGCATATAATGTAGTTTGGATGGCTCGAAAACTAAGCTATCTATCTATCGATATCAAAGTCTTAAATTGAATAGTTGACAGGCGGACCTCCCATTAGATCGGTTCCCAAAAAGCGGCGTAATGCCTGGGGCGCAACATCGATGTGTTCGGTTAAGGGTGTAGAGAGATGTGCACCGGTTTTACCATCACGAGAAACTCGTGAGCGGGTTTGCTCGCAGATTATTACGCAGATATTACGCAGATTGAGCACTTCCACCCTTTCGAGCATATAGCTCTTCCGCTCCACTCTGCCGGCCAATAAAGGCAAGCCCGAGGCGGGGGATAGATTACAATTCCCCTCGCGAGGACTCAGGTCCGTGGGGTTCCCTAAACGCTCGCCAGAACGTGCCCTGAGGGTTTTATTATTATGATTATTATTAAAACGTATAAGCGTATGGATAAACTGTTAATCAGTGCTTAAGTATAAGAAATAAGTTTAGGTAAATGACAACCACTTTAAATTATTCCTATTACATTTGGATTCTCAATGAAATTACTACAGCTATTTCCAGGCAGACCTTCATAGATTTATAACGTTTGAAAGGTTCTTTGTGTGCATATACCCCACACCGGTAAGTAGGTACTATCAGGGAATATAAAATTTGGACGGAAGTTACTTTGGCATAGCTATTAGATAAATAAGGTGCATAAAATAGTACCTATGTTAAGTGTTGCAACTTTGCTGTGTTTTATTCGTAGGCAATTATAACTTATTAGGCTTTAGGGATGTCTGGCAGAGGGTTTAAAGTATGGTAGGAGTCCGGCAATGGAAAAAAAATATTATTCTCATAAAATATTTTAAAATGAGCCTAATAATTTGAGCTTAATTTAATACAATTCGGTTCTCTTTTATGCACTTTATTTACGTAATAGTTACTGTAGTGAAACTTTTAGGCTTTATAACTTAACGAAAATCTGACTGGATAATATTTATTTTCTCATTTTGCTACATTTTTACTTAAATAATGTATAAAAATAATAATATTATAATGTATCGTTGTAGTTGCAGGATTGAAATCTATATTGTATTTAGGAATTTAATTGTTAATCAACGACAGATGATTTATTTTAAATAATAAAAAGATATATAAGAACCTCGCAGTTTTTCTAGTGTAGTCACCGAAACCGACACATAATTCACCAAAGTTCTTTTCAACATTAGATATTCGATCTTGAATAAACTTAGCTTGTTGTTCATAACTTAAAGAATGCGAATTTTCTCCTCTAAACATTTCTCCTAATGTAGAATTATTTATTTTGATAGTTAAGATATACGTTTAATCGATAAGTTTATGAATGTATAATTATAAACAAATTTCACTGTTTTTATTTTTGTTGTCCTGGAAACAGCGTTAGCATACAGAAAACATACTATTGTGAAATAAGGCCGTTTTCTGAATTGTGTTTACAGCGCTTACGATATTTCAACTGCGAACGTGGGTTCCGATTTAGTGAGAGCGCTAACGTCTGTTAGCGGTATTAATACTTCGGCCAACTTGTGAATGTGATTACGGATTCAACAAGTTAATCATAACCGAACAGAGGTTTTTGGTATAAACATGAGCGCAGTATGTGGTGTGGCCAATGAAGATGGTAATGCTTGAAATTCAAGCATATTCCGCAATCGACTAAAGTGACGATAGTGACAGTGACGTGGAACGTCAAAATAACCTCAATGCTCACGATGTTAACGCCAGTATTGTAAGCACTAGTCAAGTCACATGTGACGTCATAGACACACGAATTATACCGCATGTTGGTACGCAATGAGCGCTATCAGCACAATTAGGAAAACGGCCTATGCAGGTTATTTGCAAGATTAGCGGCAATTCTATAACACTTTAAACTACGATAATAGTGTACCTAAAAATTATTTTAGGGTACCTAAAAATATATTGTTGTTACTTTCAAGGAAACACAATATTCTGTATGTTTTTAAATATTCCTATTTTAGAACTATATTATATTAACTAAATTGTTTGCTTGTGTTTTTATTTTTTATATGGGTTCCATTTTATATGACAGCTGAATCTGTCATTATTGTTAATTGTCAAGCACAGCTGTTGCCTGTTATTGTAAGAAAATAAATCTTTGAGCTAGTGAAAATGAATGAAGAAATAGATGAATATGATATCTATCATCAAGATTTTACCACTGCATCAGAATGGGAGGTACTGATTGCTAGAATAGAAGAAATTATAACAGAATGGCATTTATCCAAATCTAAAATAAAGAAGAAATATCCTGAGTATACAAAGAAATGGATTACAAAGTCAGAGGATATTAAATATCGAAGTTTCAGGTTTACGTTGTCTTTTCACGTGCTTGAGCCAGTTAAAAATATGGAGAATGACGTAGAGTCAGATGAACAGTCTTTACTTGCTGAAGTTCAGGAAGGTTTGTGGAGCTCCACTGCAAATTTTTTAGATGACGAAGATGGCAGTCCCTTTCCAGTATCACATTGGTTTGGCCTTAAGAGATATTTAATGTTATATTCAAATACCCCACTTGTAGATGGAAGCATTATTAAACTAATTATGAGTGCTGCCAATATTGCATTTGCTAATGTGGATTGTGGTATTCCAATGTTTGTTAAAATAAGAGAACATTGGCAAAATATTTATTTAGGTTTTTATGAAGATAATGACTTCAAGATAAGTTATGACACAATTCATTTAAAAAGAATATCAAATCAGTGCTCTCACCTCAGTGGCCTTGTTAGTTTATTTAAGTCTAAAATATCTTCACCTGTACCTCTAGATGCTGTTGTAATATCAACAAAATTTTCATATGAGCTAAAAGATTCTGATTCATTTGTGTGGCGAAAAAGGAGTAATTCAAATGAATTTTTGTCAATTGATGGTTTTGATGTTAAGAAACTTATTGAATTGCCTTTTGGTTCTGAAAACAACCCTCTTCACAGTGCTCTTCTTAATGCAATATGGCCTCATTTTCGAGAAAGTGCTATAGTAGATTCTTCTACATTTTCTGACATAGATCCTATGATGGCTCCGACTTGGACCATAACTTTAAAATTAAAAAACAATATAAACTGCCAACTCTCAGACATTATTGGAAAAGTAATGAGTTTATTAGATAATAATAATTTACTTATGGACATATTGGGACTAAGTAGAAGCCTAGGGCTGGTTAATCCATTGAATAAAATAACAGAAGCACCTATTACTATATCAAAACTAGTAAAGGCTGCTGTAGGCCGAAACACCCTTGTATCAGAATTTAAAGGACCAATAACTGATGATTTGTTGATGCCTTTATTATATTATGTATTTCCTGATGCAGTTGAAGAAAATACATTTCCTTACTGTAAACTTGAAGTTGACAGTAAAAAGGTATTTTTTTTTTCAAATTTTAACTTTAGCACTTTTATGTCACACTGATTTCTGACTCTAAATGACTAAATGTTGTGAGTTTGATTCCAAGTCAGGTATCAAGAAGTTGATTTCATTTCTTCATTCTGGGCGCAAGACAAAGTATGGACTGTGTGCCACTCTATTCCACAATATCTTATTATTTTAAAATGCAAAATGGAGTGTCTTAACAGTGCAGTTACATAACAAGGACACTTATGAAGATGAATATAAACAATAACACTTCGACTATTGTATTTATTTGTCCCATTTGTTAAATATCTTTTATGATTATTATTTTGTTTATCAGTATTGTGTAATACTTTACAACAGTTAGTGATTTTTTCTTGTCAGTATTTCTACTAAAATATTTAATTGCATGTTATTTGTAGGTTTGAAATTTACACTTTTATAAAGGACATTGATTTCTTTATTATAATTATTATTAAATTTACTAAAATATTTTTTTGTAATTGAAACACATATATATATTATATGTTTTCATCTGAAACATTACAGGATGGAGCTGAATTAAAATTGTGTAATTATGTCAAGACAAGCCCTGAAGATGGCCTTGCATGGAGGTTGTCAGTTACCTCTGCACGCCTGATGGATGCAGGTGGCCTTCCATACCTTGCTCACTTTTGGTATGAATTTACACAAGAGCTACAATATAGATGGGAGCATCAAATAATAGTGCCTGGGTAAGTAAAATCAGTTTTTTTTATATTATAATTAAAAAACAAATATATAATGTAATTTTATGTATTTATAATAAATTACATAATTATATTATTTACAACTTATATTATAAAAGTGACATACAATTATTGAAATAGCACCGTTTGGATTGAGCTTTAAATTGTATAAACTTTATAAACCATATATATACATATATATACATATTTTTTTACATATATATATTATTATTTAACATATATATATATATATATATATATATATATATATATATATATATATATATATATATATATATATATATATATATATATATATGTTAAAAAAAAAAATAAAATCTTAACCATTACTTAATCTAAGTTCAAAAAAGTTTTTAAATAAAAATAAATATAATTTTCACATACACAAAGCCTTTACATTTCAAACTATAGGTGTTTTATTATCTTCAGTTCGAAATGTAAATGTAATAAATAGTAGTAGCTAATTTGGAGCGTATCAGCGTATTTATAAGATTTTTCTAGATTTTTATATTTAGCTTTCAACAAATCTGCTTGTGTAAAGGTTTTTATTTTATGTTAAATTTATAGTTTGGGCACGGTCTACCTGACTCTTCCTACGCGCATTCTAATTTTTAATATCATTTAAAACTTCTGCAATTAATAATACTTTGCTGCAACTGCTAATGACAATAATTACTGTGACGAAGGCAAACGCGCCTCACCATTTCTCCCTATTATTTTATTATGTCTTTCAGACGGCGAGCTGTTATTTTTTTTGCTCCCCCTTACTTAATTGCGCGCTATAATGGCACTAATCCTCCCCTAGTCGTCGCATTTCGCGCCATGTATATGTCCATGTCATGATCAGTCCAGTTGTCAGAAGTATCGCAATATCCTAATCCTAGAGAACCTACGCTATATCTGCTGGCAGGCCTTGATCTAGACCTTGGTCTTCTTCGAGATCCTGCAGTTCCGCTCGTAGCACCACCAGCTGCGCCGCTCAACGATAACCGTGATGCTCGTTCTGAGGCTGCACCCAATGATTGGCGCGATTGTCTCAAATCTTTTAAAAAAAGCAGAAATTTGACGTTATAATCATGTATCAGAAATATAACTTGTAAAAGTGTGTATTATATATTAAATAATTACCAGTCCTTGAACCTAATAAGCTTCCGGCGTATCCAGGGGGTCCATAACGACTTGAATGTGGGTAACTGTGTTGCGACTGGCCATCTGCTAGTGAACGCGCTCGCCCTGGCCGACCAGGTAAGGGTTCAGGGGCGGCTGTTTCGGTGTAAGATCGCGCTCGGGGTATTGACCGTGCACTGTAAGCTGATACTTGATCCCATTCCCTTTGTTTGCCAAAAGCACCAATTGTGGCTAGTGAAGATAATGGCCCGCTGGGACTTGGTGTTCCAGTGAGTCCCCCACAACATGTATTAGGAAGTTTTTCAGGTAATTGAGTATGTAACCGGTGAACTGTGCGTGATCTCCTGCGAGAGGCAGCGGCAAATACTAGTACAGCTACCACAATTGTTCCGCATATTGCAGCACTAGCTGCAATAGTGATTTTGTCCATATTAGTTGCAGCCGCAGATACTGTCCGAACTTCCCGACACTGTGAATAGGGAACTGTTTCTGGGCTTACATGAACCTCTTCTAATGAAATAACGCATACAACTATGCATTCCTGAAAAAAATAAAGTTTATGAAATACCTACCTACGAAATAGTTTACGTTTTTAAATAACAATATTTAACAATATTATAGCTTATATAATAAAAATATTTTTGTTTTTGATTTATTATTGCTATCATACCTGTGATGGAACATTTTTTATTTTAAATTCCCTTTCACTTGCTTCAAGAGGTGGACCTTGCTTAAAACTTTTATCGCCGAATAACCTATATACAACACGGAAGCCAAGTATATTAGCAACGTCTGAATCCCACTGAATAATTACAGAATTGTCTTGTCTGTATGCATTTTTAACTATGACTTCATTTGAATCATCTATATTTGGTTTTTGTTGAGGAAAATTCATAATCAGTGGTGGCCTTTGGTTTGGAGCATGTCGCCAAGTAGGCGCAGCAGGACGTAAAGATGGAACTCGACTAGTCTTGCCTGTATTTATCGTTGGTGGAGGAGTCGTAGTTAGTTTCGGAGTAGTCGCTTCGCTGGTACTTGCTGTAGTACTAGAGGTTGCTGTAGACGTAGCTATAATTGATTGCATGGTAGTTGATGACGTCGACAACTTACTTTCGTCAGTAATAAAATTATTAATAATAGTTGTTAGTTCATTTCCTCTCGAATCATTTTCGCAAACGAGTTCATTTGGTTCAAAACTGTAAAATCCACGATCACGAAAATGGGTAGGACTTCCGCAAAACTGAGGATTTCTTTCCCGGGAGGTAACTTGCAGCTCACCATTTCGAATCCATTCAATAATCCAGCGAAGACGACAATCACAGTTTAAAAATCTACCACCAAGGCTTAGACCTCTTAGAGAATGATTAAGATGCGCCAACGATTTTTCTGATACTGTCGGCAATGGATTTCCATCTAAAGCAAGCAAAGTTATTGAAGGATTCTTATAAAAAGCATCTGTAGGCAAATTGTTTAATAGATTGAATCCTATGTCTAAAACTCTTAGATCTGATAGAGTGGCTATTGCTTCCGTAGGGAATTCTGATAAAAGGTTGTTCAAAAGACTTAAAGAGCTTAAAGTAGTTTTAATACCAAAGAAAGCATCTTTTCTTAAATTAACTAGTAAATTTCTTTCTAAGTTCAGTGCAGTTAATGAATCTAATCCATCAAAGGTAAGTGCACCATAAGGTCCTGGAAGTTCTCTTATACTATTTTGTGACAGGTCTAGAAAAGCAAGGCTGCGTAATCCCTTGATACATTCGGGCACTATTTTTTGCTTAGTTCCCTTTAAATTTAGATTTTTGAGAGAGGTCTCTAAACCAGAGAGGGCTTGTGGCGCTAACGTAATGTTGTTATCTGACAACTTTAATGTTGTTAAGTCTTGTAAAGTTGCAAAAGAGTAATTATCAATGTATGTTAATTTATTCTTAGATAAGTCCAATAGGGATAGACTTGTTAATACTCTCAAGGCTCTAACAGGTATTTCAGTCAACTCATTGTCTTGTAAATTTAAATTTTTCAAATACTGTCCTTGACCTTTAAATGCATTATCCTCTATCTTCTTTACTTTACATCCAGATATTTGTAAATTATGTATAGCTAAGTTGACGAACATTTCATTACTTAAAACAGAAATTGTAGAATTATTTATATATAGCAGATCTATTGTATTTTTTCTTGCACTTATGTTCAATGTAGATAATAACGTTGGAAAATCAACCTGAAAGTATAAGTCTTCAATTATGATATACTGTGTAAATAAATAGAAAATACCTAAAAGAAACAAGTTTACAATACCTGATCACATTGCACTGATAGTTGCCTTGCTAGATTTAATGCACAGACACATGTTGCCTGTAAATCAGGAAAATCTTTCCATGGACACTGTCCTTGTGTGAAATGGACTATAGTCATAAGCACTGTCGCCATCAATAAGTGATTTTGTAAATATATCTGAAATTAAACAAATAATATTAACAAACGATTTTGATAACGTTAGTGTTTTTGATCATAGGGATTGATTGTTAGCTCTGCTTTATTTGGTTCTATTTAAACGATTACGTTAGCCTTTGCCTTTAGCCTCCCTTGATAAATTCTTTAGATTAGCGCGCTAAACTAAACAAATCATTCAGATTTATTATTTGATGTATTTGATTGTATAGGTAATATATATATATATATATATATATATATATATATATATATATATATATATATATATATATATATATATATATATATATATATATATATATATATATATATATATGTTATTATTTTTTTATGGATAAGACACGGCAAACGAGTGTACGGGTCACCTGATGGTAAGTGATCACCGTTGCCCATGACCCCCTGTAGAACCAGAGGAGCAACAGGGGCGTTGCCGGCTTATAAGATGGATTGGCACCGGGGCCCGACATTACCCAATGCGAAACGCAGTGGCCGAAGCCACTACTTAACGTCGGTTTATATGCCGGTAGTGGTAATGATCCGGTCGAGTCTGCCCATGCGTGTTGTCATTGCTGGCAACGAGACTCTCCCAAACCTACTTTAGTCGCCTCTTACGACACTATCAGTACCAGGGTCATCTTATTCTAAGCCGGAATCACACGGCAAATATGTTATTATTTTTCTTCCTCTCGTAGGTAGGCAAAACCAACCTAATCTATACCTACGTCACTTTGCTATGAACTATACGCCAAGGCAAGGCAGAAGCTGAACTTGAACTATACATGTAGACGAAGGAAACAATTTTTTTACAATATATACATTACCCCAAGTGTGTGTGTAACAACTTATCAGATTTTGATACGTCGTTACACACACACTTGTGTGAAATGGACATCCATATCATACATTACGTGATATCGGCTAGATATATTGTTGAATGATGTACTGTAATCAAACAGTGCTTGGACCGTTGCAAAGAGAGGCGCATAGCGGTCGCTACGAGCTACTAGCCCGGAAAACTGGCTTTCCCTGCACGAGTAGTGTAGTACGTGACTATGGTGCAGCCGACCAAGACTGATATATTTATCGAGGATAATATTTCCCTTTACTTTCATTAGGTGTCCATTTTTATTTAAAACTTATACATTCTGATTTGAATTCTAAGAAGATATGTAAATTATGATTTGTAGAAAAGACTAAAGTTGTAAAACTATGTTTAACTAAAGTGTAGAACATCTGGGAAGTCTTTCATTATGCGGACAATATAATTTTTAAAATAAAATTTACATATAAATTGTCGATTTGAAACAAATTCTACTAACTTTTCGGAATGGACGGTGCCGTAAAGCTTGTACTACTAGCCTATTTGGGCGAGCCAACTGGGGCCACCATCCGATTTCGCCGATAACGGTACTCGCTCAGAGGTGACTATGCAATACGAGAAAGATGTTGACGATTCACTTTCTTGCGCTTACTAAAGGTGTCAAATCTTTGTGAGCAATTTCATATT
>DWMZ01002537.1:0-13963 GCA_018249855.1 Eueides tales michaeli | reverse complement strand
AATTCCTCTTCAGGGGCGAGCCACCCTCGCCCCTCCCCGCCCGGTGACGCTGTAAAGACCATCCCAGGTCAACAGCATTTCAGTCAATCAGAAAAAAAAAAAAAACCCAGCACCCTCGTGCATTCGGGCAGAACTGCCCCCTCCGAGACCATCTAGCTGATTCCGAAGTCGGACGAATTTACACGACCGGCAACGAAGCATCTGCCAATAACTATCGAGTGTGGGCACTAACCTAAGCCGCTATGAGTGGCCGTAGCGGTTCGCACCGCCGTGAGCAGCCTAGCTCACAGCGATGACAGCTATTGCCAGACTCAGAACAACATAAATCGGAAGAAGCTCCGCCTCCTTTGCGAGAACGGGGGAGCAGAGTGCCAAGGAAGAAGAAGCCGATAAAGAAGAAACAGAGCAAATCGAAGCGCGCTAATCCAGCCGCTACCTCCGCCACAGCAGCGCAGGCGGCTGTCAAGTCCGACCGCACCACTGAGTCCGTTCCGACCAGGACTCTGCCACCGGCGCACATCACTATAGATAGGGCCATCGACATACTCAAAGAGGTCCTCTTCGCTTTGAGGGAGGAACGTGATCCTGTCCCAATTATACTGAGCGGTATGACGAAGCTGGTCCTTAATGGCTGAGTCAACGAGGATTCTGTATTGGAACGCCGCGGGTCTAAGAGGAAAATTCCATTCCTCCGAGTGCTCCTGCAGCAGGAAAGGGCCGATGTGGCCCTAATTAATGAGACTCATTTACATCCAGCCGACAACGTTAATATACCGGGTTTCCACGTGCTGCGCCTGGAAGGCCTACAATCACACAGGGGCCTACTAGTAGCAGTGCGGCGGGACCTAGTGTTCCGGGAGCTGCCAGATCCGGACACCCAGTCGTTCCAGTCTCTGGGTATCGAGACCAGCCGCGGAGACTCTGCAATGCGCATCTACGCCATATATCGCCCATGCACGTAGAATTTCATTATATCTGACATGCACAGAATCTTGGACGGTTCCGTTCCAACCTTGGCCGCTGGGGATTGGAACGCCAAACACCCTGCATGGAGATGTCATAACACATGCTACACGGGACGACGTCTGTACCATGACGCCCAGCGACACGGGTACGAGGTGTCGGGCCCGGACGAGCCAACGCATTTCTCCGCTGTGAGCTCCCACCAATCCTCTACCATCGACCTAGTGGTGCACAGAGGTCTTGAGGCATTGGACCTTGAAACCCTCCCAGACGCCTTCGGGTGACCACCAGCCTGTCTTGGCTACCGTCTCACGCAGGCTGTCGCTGGCCAGAGGGCCAACACCTGGAAGGCGGATCTCCAGGGAGCGGTTCGAGGCCCACCTCCAGTTGCAACACTCGCCGCCTACTGAGCGGCGTCGGCGGCGCCGAGAGTAGTAACGGCGAGGTAATTTCCGCCGACGAAAACGACGGTCTCGAGACCGTCAAGTCAAAAGCAGCCAAACATAAGGCTAAAAAACTTACGGTAACGCCAGCAAAACGCGCCGCGAAGGCCCCCTCCCTGCGATTCCCGTCGCCCTGCAACGTCGCGCAGGTAGACAAAAAGAGCACGCAGGTAGATAGAATGAGCGCACAGGTGCGCAAACCGACTGACTCAACCGACCCGCATTCCGCGAATTATGTCGCCGGCCCGGTTCCGTTACCGGCAGGTGTTCACAAAGACCGGTTACCGCCTCCTGTCGTAATACAGGAAAAAAAAGCCTGGGATGAGGTCTCAAAATGGAAGCTCCAGCAAAAAGAAGAGTTCATCTACGCGAGATCGACTTCGCAAGGCATTAGGGTGCAAACAGTAGCACCTAAAGACCATAGGGCCCTTACGGCATATTTGACAAATAGCAAAATAGGGCGTCATTCCTTCACCCTTGAGGACGAGCGCCAGCTGCGCGTAAGCCCTTAAGGATTACCAAAAGAGATCGAAGTAGAAACAATTTTTCGGGACCTCGAATCCCAAAACCTCCCTATTAGAGCGGTTCACCGCATGTTTAACAACTACACAAAAAAAAAGCTACGACATGGTTCTAGCTGACCTCGATCGCTCACCAGAGGGGAAACAGATTTTTAATATACGCTCAGTCTTCCAACTATCTGGCATTAAAATTGTTAAGCCATGGTCTCGTGACATCCCAGGGCAGTGTCATCGCTGCCAGCTCTATGGGCATTCCACCAAAAATTGTTTTGCAAAGCCAAGATGCGTGAAGTGTCTAGAAGACCACGCAACAATTGATTTCCCGCGCAAGGTCCCAGACCCGGTCGTACCTCCCAGCTACGTCTTGTGCGAGACCCAAGGGCACCCCGCAAACTACCGCGGATGCCCCAGAGCCCCACGCAAGGTCAGCGGAAAGGGCGACAAGACGCATAACGCTTCGATGCCTTCCCGTCTAGCGCAGGACCCGTCAGCCTCCCGACCTTCAGCCCACGTACAATCAAAGTACGTGCCAGCCCCTCTTCCTGCCACAAACGCGCGGCAGAAACCTCTTCCGGAGACCCATGCAGCTTCGGCTATCGCTCAGCCAGATACCGTTCCACCTAGGAGACCTCGTCCACAGGCGCCTCGCGATGCGCCTAGGCAACCGATGCCAAAAACAACACGTCAGGGGTCGGTCCCCCTAGAAGATGATCTTAAACTCGTGTTCGATTTCATCAACACGTTAGATTCGAACGAAATTGCAGCCTCCGCGGGAGGGCTTAGAGATACGGACGGTGATCCTCAAGCGAGTACAGATGGTTGGCCAGCACACGAGGCTAATCGCCAAAATTATGCGTTTCAACACGCAAAAATATTAAATCTCAAATGGCGGTCAGCAATAGAAATTTAATAAACGAGACCTATATTGAGAGAGCGCGGCTTGACTCGCGCGAGTCAATATAGGTTATTTTAACACTAACGGCCTTAACACGCAAATGGGGCTAGTCCGCGATTTTGTTAAAAATAAAGATTGAAGACTTGTTCTTAGTTCAGGAAACGTTTCTTAGGAATTATAACAGAGATCCCAAGATAGCGAACTACCGCACAATCAGAAATGACAGCCAATAATTATTTTATCCACCTACCTTTCTCCTTTAAAGAGTTTATTTGAAAAAGACATCCAATTACTGCTTAACATGGGGGACTCGGTTATAATAGCCGGGGACCTCAATAGCAAAAACACCAGATGGAATTGCAATAGAACCAATAGATCAGGAGCTACGCTCGCACACATAGCTGACTTAACATCGTCTCAATTCGAGCTCCTCATTCCCCACGAACCAACTAGATTCGGGCCAAGAGGCTGCCCAGATATTCTCGATATAGCCATCCTGCAGCGCATCACGCTCAGGGTACGCTCTATCGAAGTCATTCCAGAATTAGACTCAGACCACAGACCAGTAATAGTCAAATTAGGACCTGAGAGTCCTTCAATCCAGCCAAAAATAAAAATCACAGATTGGTCCAAGTTCACGGAACGCCTAGGTAATCCCGAGAACCCGACAGACTCGACAGACGCACCTGACAGATTCGATTCCGTGGAAGTAGCCGAGGCGGCAATCGTAGATCTAACGAACCGATTAGGGACCACTCTTGACGAGTGCTCTAGGGAGGTAACGGCAAATTCCGATGGATTTTTTAACATCCCGCGCGATCTACCCAAACTAATAAGGAAAAAGAACATCGCCACTCGGGCGCATGATTTTTTCCCTTCGCCCGACAACCGTAGGGAACTCTGGAGGCTCCAAAGACTGGTTCGAGCCCGGTTCGCGGACCTCAGAGAAGAACATTGGGATCACAAGCTGTCTACAATTTCGCCGTCACATACATCCATCTGGCAACTAGCCAAATCCTATAAGAACGATAATATAGTAGAACTACCGCCGTTAGACCGTCCGGACGGAACGCTAGCCTCAGACGACTTAGAAAAAGCCGAATGCCTATCGGATAACCTAGAAAGTCAATGTTCTCCTTCGGTACAACCGTGTGATCCAGATCACGTCGCCGCGGTGGACACACGAGTTGAAACATGGGCACCGTTACCACCAGTAGGCGAAAACATCCGACCCACTTCGACGAAGTCCAAGACATTATCAAGGGCCTTAAACCTAAAAAAGCCCCAGGATCCGATCGCGTCTCGAATAAGATCCTGAAAATCCTACCGATTCACTTGCTTTCGCTACTCGTAGCAATTTTCAACACACTCCTCAGTGTGTGCTCATTCCCAGATTGGATCCGATCCAGATGGCTGACCTCGGCGGCAGTCTTCTTAGATATAGCCAAGTCGTTCGATAATGTCTGGCATAATGGCTTAATTTTCAAGCTCTTATAAGCAAACATACCAGATAGGCTCGTGCACATCCTACGAAACTATTTATCGAACCGCTCCTTTCGCTACAGGGTCGAAGGCACCCTTTCCTCGAGTAGGCAGATCAAAGCCGTTACGAGGTCTCAACATCTAACAAAACCGTAATCGTAACCGTAACTGGAACAAAGCACGTTTTTACTAACTATACCTATACAAAATAGACCTAACGCACAGCCTTTTAAATTTAACAATGAACATCAACACCCTAGACTACCCACACATACACACACACACAAACGTGTTCGGTGCACCACCTCAGAAGTACAACCCTAACAGTCACATGTTTAGTTTACCGCCTCGAAATAGTATCACACAGAAGTCTAATGGATTTCCTAGACCTATGAGCGGTGTGAGCCACTTTGTGTCTCGACCACTACCACCAACACAGCATACACTTACAGGACATAATTGCCAAAAACACGGTAACCCTCCCCCAAGAAATTATTTTAAAACAAAAGAAATAATTTTTTTTATAACTTTGAAGACGATTACGACACGTACGATTATTACACAAACTTTGAACCGTATTATAACAGTAATGAAGACATAGAGTACCCCTATGACTATGACCATGACTATAAAGCCTATCCCCAAAATTATACCGATAATCCCACTACATCACAAATAGAAATCGATAATGAGATTACATCTGACGATAATAAGCCGGATTTTCATAAAATCTCGAACTCCGACACCTTAAAATAGAAATTAATCTACATACACAACGTTACCTTCCGTATATCCAAATATTGTCACCACCATTAAAATTATTAATTGATACGGGAGCCAATCCCTTTTTAAGTCCAGCAGTTGTAGAAAAATAATTATTTTTTTTTTCTTAAGTTACAATTCGTTCGAAGTACGTAATGTTCATGCCAATACCAGAAGTAATTATTCAGTAACCATATCAAGCTTTAATTAATTTAACGATCCGCATAATATAACATTTTATGTATATAAATTTCAATGCAAACTTATAAGAAGATATAACCCCAGCAGGTCAATCATTATTGTTACAAATTGCTATTAATATGTACGATGGTGGCTTAACGTTGAGGAACGTAAAAACTTAGAATTATTATGTAGCCAGTACTCTGACGTATTTTATCAAGAAGGCATTACTTACATTTACAAATAAGATAAAACACTCAAACTTCGGCGTGGAGCACACCTATTTTGATTGTGCGGCGACCTTTTAGCGAGTGATGGACAATGTGCTGAAATGCCTACAAAATTTTATTTGTCCAGTCTGTATGGATGATATTATTGTTTATAGTACATCCTTACAGGAACGCATAGTAAATTTAGGAAAAGCTTTTCAGAGACTTCGAGAATCTTAACTTTAAACTCCAAATGGATAAGTCGGAATTCTTAAAACGTGAGACAGCTTTTCTAGGCCATATTATAATCGCGGACGGAGAGAAATTAAACCCCGAAAAAATTGTTGCAATAGAAAAATATCCTATACCAAAAACACAAAAAGAAATGAATTCCTAGGTTTAGTTGGATGTTATCATACATTTATACCGGATTTCGCAAAATTAACAAAACCGCTTACTTAATGCTTGAAAAGTGTAAGACAGTCTTAACGAATGACTTCAATACCCTGACTTCAATAAAGAATTTAACCGCCTCTAGGACTCTTAACGCCAGTGAACAAAACTACAGTAACATAGAAAAAGAATTATTGACCTAATCTGGGCTATAAAATATTTTAGATATCTAATGGACACAGACCACTGCATATGAACTTAAAGCTCAATCATTGCATATGAACTTAAACTAACTCAATCATTGCATATAAACTTAAAGGAACCAAATTCACGACTTACGAGATGGCGTTTACGCTTAAGCGAATATGACTATACAGTCATATATAAAAAAGGTAAGACTAATACTAACGCGGACGCTCTCTCTAGAATAGAAATACGTACTCAAGAAACAAAATCATTAATAGAAGAAATCGATTTATTAAATTTACTATTTAGCAATCCATCCGATGCCTTATGCAAAGCATCAATTTCCTCTAAGATATCAGTTCCCGAAACATCAAACTCTTCAACAATAACCGCCTCCCGCCAATATAACTCATCTACGAGTACGTTAACGGCACACAGTAGTCCAGTAGTAGGCACGAAACCTCTATTTTAGAAATATCAATTACAGATGAACCTCTTAATAAATTTCGTAGACAAGTAATTTTTACTATAGTTGACGGTATAAAAAGAAAACCTGCAGTATTAAAGCCTTTCGAGAAACATACTCGAATTAACATACAGTTAAGTAAAACTAATTTGGAGGAAGATATAATTAACGCCGTAAAAGAATACATTTGTTCTAAAATTAAGACAGCTATTTTAGTTAACCCTATCTTAGATATGAATTCCATAATTCCAATTTTACAAAGTAAATTAAAATCATCTTTAATAAATTTAGTCATAGCAAAAACAGAAATAGAGAACGTTAAAGAATATCCTAGACAACAGGAAATTATTCGTCATTATCATGAGGGTAAGAAAAATCACCGTGGCATTAATGAAACCTATTTATTATTATCACGAATTTATTTTTGGCCAAAAATGAAGGAACAAATTACTAAATTTTTTACAGAATGTACTATATGCGGACAAGCCAAGTACGATCAAAATCCAGTCCGACCACAATTTAACATTGTACCCCCAGCGACGAAACCGTTTGAAATTATTCATATAGACTTACTGACAATACAGACTACAGACAAATACGTGACTTTCATAGGCATTTTTATTTATCTTATTACTTGCGTGACGGAACAGCTGTTAGTGTGTTACAAGCGCTTTTACAATATTGTACCCACCACGGCGTACCTATGACTATTATTACGGATAATGGAACAGAATTTGTCAATTAATTATTTAACGAATTTACTAGACTTCACAAAATTAACCACCACAAAACCTTAGCTCATTCTCCTAATGGCAACGGAAACAGTGAAAAGTTTCACTCGACTCTCCTTAAACATCTACGACTTTTAATATTACAACATAAAGACGAACCCTTTGTCAATCTTATGCCCTACGGCTTAATAGCCAACAATAGTTCGATACACAGTTTCACGAGAAATAAACCTTTCGATTTACTAAATCGACATTTTGACTCCCGAGACTGCCTTGACACCTCAACAAACATTACAGCAACACTTACAGACACATAAAGAACGGATGAAAAAAGTTACGACATCGTCAACCAATCATCCCTTAGTAATCGAACGACCCTTATCTAGAATAGAAATAAAACACGCGAACCTGAGATGGAATATGCACCTGATCAACAGATTTTCGTAAGGAACCCTATTTACACTAAAAAGAAGTGTGGTCCTAAAGTAAAATCGCAAGTAAAGCGAATCCCTAAAGCAGCGAATTTGTTACAGGATCCTGATGTTCACGATGCTACCCCTGGTACATCTTCAGGATATTAAATTCGAGATTCTTGATGACGGACCTGGAATACTTCTCTATAAACTTGGACTGATGAAAATAACTACACTGTACCATACATTCTTACAATACATAAAACTTGACGGTATAGAATATAAAACACACAGTCTACAGAATCATTTACGCAATTACCAGAATTAATTACCTAACAGCAGTATATAAAATTCAGACTCGTATGTTACTTGCTAAACAAATTAGACGAGATATTAAATCAAATTAAATCCTTACAACCCACTGGATCCAAAAGAGGAATCATTGATGGACTCGAAACAGTTATAAAAAGTATTACAGGAAACTTAGATTATACTGAGTCCTTAAGGTATAACGAGGCTATAATATATTAGAAAGTAATCAGAATATAATTACTAATGAATTTAATGATCAATTAAGCATAACCAAAGAATGGATCACTAAATATTATAGCGTTTTAACTCAAATATTAGAAAATCAAAGTAAAATTAATAGAAATAAAATTAAAAGAATAATATCTTTGATTTTCGCGATTGTTATACATTTTAAATTAAACACTTTTAACCGGATTAATCGCGTAAATTGATTTTGACCACTCACAGTTGAGAGGCAGCCCGCACTTTTACCATGTATGAAGGGGGTTAAAGATAGGATCGGCAACATGAGCCAATTCTTGAGACCAGTGAAAAGTAATTTTCCTTTACAGAGTGCAGGTATATACAAACTTAACTGTGACTGTAGTTTATCATATATAGGTCAAACAAAGAGAAGCATCGGTGTTAGGGTGAAGGAACACACCTCCGATGTCAAGAATGGGCTTGTATCAAAGTCAGCTGTGTGTGAGCATACAGCGAACAAACCCAACCGTTACATCAGGTTTGATAAGCCCCACATACTAGCTAGGGAGAATAGATATATCCCTAGGATGACCCGCGAGGCTATTGAAATACAAAAACATCATAATTTCAATAGAGAAGATGGTTGGAAACTTTCTACCACCTGGGACCCTTCTTAAAAAATTTAAAGTCTCAAATACACCACACCAGAGGACCAGATACATTAAGCACATTCTGCAAGAATCCAGGGCAGTACGCGAGGCAATTAAGGAATCGTTGGCGGTAGTTTGATATAATAATTATATCAACTGTCAGACGAATGCCACCTCAGTCTACCCGTGACCACGGACTACTGTAAAGTGTTCGAAACGTCGGATTTCCAAAAAAAAATCAATATACGCTATTAATCCAATTAAGTGTTTCATTTAAAATGTGTAACAATCGCGAAAATCAAAGATATTATTATGTGAACCAGTACGGACTGGAAAACGCGAATAAAATACGCCGGTTGGAGTATCTAAAAACTAAACGTGCTAGATATTTAACATCAATAAATTTTCTAAAAAGGTGCCGCGATAATAATCTCATACCAGTGTGTGTACAAATGACATAAAATTTTGCAAAAAGATACTCAATCAGGCAAGTAAAAAGTTATTATGTCAACTTATCAAAGAACACCATTATGATTTAAATCGCTTTGACGAGCAAATAAAGGCCTTAAGCAATGATATCGGGACGTGTTTTTCAAAGACAGATTTCCATCAATGTGTAGATTTTACTAATAAACGCGCGCAACAAACATCGTAAGTACAAAAATCTCGAATTAAAATCCCAACGGAAAAATAATAATGGTAACACCGTAACTTCTACACAGGCAACACAAACGTCAGTTGTTAATCTATCAAAACAAACTATAGATAATTCGACTATTGAGATATTAAGTTAAGGTTTTAACTTTTCGCCGGCGCCTAGAAAAATAGCTTTTGAGGAAATAATAACAAACGTCGAGGACTGTTTATATAAAAACCAGATTTTGAAGGAAGATTCAGAGGCTATCCGTCAGGATATATCGGCCTTACTCCGCCGTAGTAAACCACCAAGTCTAATCTTTCTCGTGATGAATCTCAGGCACTTAATAAATTACGGAAAAACGAAATAACAGTTCTCAAAGCCGATAAAGGTAACGCGACGGTCATACTAGACACCGACGAGTATATACAAAAAATGTCATTATTGCTATCGGATCACAAAACCTATAAAATTGTTAACAAAGACCCTACAACAAAAATACTTAAAAAGACATCCGATTAAATTAAATAACACGTAAAATCATTAGATCTCGACATTAAATCTCTCGTGCCTAGCTGTGTAAAACCTCCAAAGTTGTATGGGTTACCAAAAATACACAAAAAATATATACCTCTTCGTCCAATAGTGAGCCAAATCGATACGCCGACGTATAAACTGGCTAAACACGTCGCGAAAGTACTCTCTCCACTGCGTGGCCACACAACATCTTATGTCAGGGATTCTTACCATTTTGTTAGCGGACTGAAAGACCTTAAGTAAGCTAGCGATGAAAACTATTAAGGACTGCATCAGGATTGTCAAGCGGAAGCTAGAGGAGAACAACATGCCTATAGAATATCTTGAACTTTTAGAACACTGCCTCACATCTGGATATCTAGTGTTGAATCAAGAATTCTATTTACAAATAGATGGCATCGCTATGGGTTCGCCTGTGTCCCCGGTAATAGCAGATATATACATGGAGGACTTCAAGGAGATGGCCCTTAGCTCTGCACCATGTCTGCCAAGGACATATAAGCGGTACGTAGATGACACTTTTAGAATTTTACCTACGGCCAATGCTTATATTTTCTTAGACCACCTTAATTCTATTAATAATAATATTCAGTTTACAATAGAATTACAGGCAAATCACTCCTTAGCTTTTCTTGATATTTTAGTCATAAAGAATCCAAATGGCACAATAGGCCAAACAGTATATAGGAAACCCACGCACACCAATAGATACCTCAATGATGAATCTCACCACCACCCTACACAGTTACCTACCGTTGGCAAATCTTTGTTTCAGAGAGCCCACCACCTCTGCGATGCTGAACATCTAGGGGATGAGCTTCGACAGGTGAAGACTGCTTTTCATCAGAACAAGCTGCCAGTTCCCCGCCAGCGCTGTCAGAAGACCAATAAGCCACCCACAGTTGAGAGGCAGCCCGCACTTTTACCATATGTGAAGGGGGTTACAGACAGGATCGGCAACATCTTAAGGAGAGCTTCTATTAAGACTATATTTAAGCCTAACGAGAAAGTGAGCCAATTCTTGAGACCAGTAAAAAGTAATTTTCCTTTACAGTGTGCAGGTGTATACAAACTTGCCTGTGACTGTGGTTTATCATATATAGGTCAAACAAAGAGAAGCATCGGTGTTAGGGTGAAGGAATACATCTCCGATGTCAAGAATGAGCTTGTATCAAAGTCAGCTGTGTAAGCATACAGCGAACAAGCCCAACCATTACATCAGATTTGTTAAACCCCACATACTCGCTAGGGAGAATAGATATATCCCTAGGATGATCCGCGAGGCTATTGAAATACAAAGATATCCTAATTTCAATAGAGAAGATGGTTGGAAACTTTTTACCACCTGGGACTCTTAAAAAAAATTTAAATCTCAAACACATAACACCACTCTTAAAAAATTTTAATCACTCTTAAAAAAATTTAAATCTCAAACACACCACACCAGAGGACCAGATACAGTAAGCTCATTCTGCAAGAATCCAGGGCAGTACGCGAGGCAATTAAGGAATCGTTGGCGGTAGTTTGATATAATAATTATATCAACTGTCAGACGAATGCCACCTCAGTCTACCCGTGACCACGGACTACTGCAAAGTGTTCGAAACGTCGGGTTTCCAAAAATGTGTAAAAATCAATATACGCGATTAAATCGGGTAAACGTGTTTCATTTAAAATTAATAGAATCTTAATGTTAATACTTTCAAACAAAATGGTTCGACCCTAATTAAGTATGCCAAATTTTCTCAATTATTAATAATATTAAGTGAAAACATAGACGTTTTAATGATCGAATTACTAAGAATAGAAAATTGTTTAGGTTTTATACATGCATCAAACTTGCACCATTTTATGATTAATATAGACGTATTAAGTTCAATGATAGATATGCTTAAGACTATCTACGGAAAAGATCGTATTTTGAATTTAGAATTAAGGGAATATTATAATATAATTCGACCAGCTTCTTACTATACTAATAAGAAAATAGTTTTTATATTCCGATTTCCTATTATTTCTAAAGATATTTTTTTTTATTATATAAATTAGCAGTACTACCAAATAAAAAATCACAGGGTCTCATTCTATCCTCTCCTTTCATTGCAATTAACGAGAATTGATTCATGTACATAGAGAGGCCGAATGCCCAAAACATAGCAGCTGGTATCTCAGCCAAATGGGACTCAATCATCATATTCGTACAAATTCTGATCGCATTTACAAGCTAAATATTAACCAAATTTTGAAAGAATCTTGTCACTTAACTACAGTTAATCTTCTACGAGGATCAATGGAGAATTTGGACGACATGCGCTACATTATATCGTTCCCCGAAATCAAAAACATACAAATATCATGCATTAAACAGGAATTTCATGAAAAGGCTACATTGTAACTATTCCCCTAGGATGCCAAATCATATCCGAAGAATTCACGCTAATCAACGACAACAACGAAGTGAGAGGACAACCCTTAAAATTGATAAAGATATCTGATGAATTTGATCATCTAGATATAACTATTAATTTATCATCTATAAATATTAATGGACTCCATAGACTTAAGGATACAGACACCGCTACACATTGAACATGAAAAAGATACTACAATTTATTATACGACCATACCAATACACGCAATATTATTCAGTGCAGGTGCACTCATCATTCCATTACAATATAAAAAGTATAAGAACACGGTTGCAAAGAAAAAACAAATTTGAGAAAACGGAGATAACCTAGAGAATACTGAGAAAGCAAGTTCTCCGGCAACTTTTTCACTCAACACCCTCAAATAGTTGCCTCTCTAGGGGTAGGGGTTACAGAACCCTAACCCTACAAATATGCTGACGGACCAAACTGATGGAAGCTTCTCACGCGACCACCTCGCGAGTTCCCCGTATTAGCATTTCAGTAACCCATTGTTATATCAATAGATTCAACTATGTGAGCTTATGTACTCACATAAACTGCATTATCTGGTCTCTTCGTTCTCGTGTTGCTCCTTCCTAGGCCTAAGCCTATTCATAAGTTACCAAAATTTTCCATCCTAAAACATCTAGGACCGGGAACCTCTATCTAAGCAGGCTCGTCGGTTAATTATAGATAGAATAAGAAATATTAATTCGGAAGGGTAAATTCGACCACTACTAAAGAACCTTTCATGAAAAAGAAACGGCACCATATTTTTTTAGCTTCGTGGACTACTCATTTCAATTTCAAGGGATGGTTAACTAAACAATTGAAATTAGACATAGTCATGAATAAGGTTTCTTTGAGTTTGCAATATAACTGCAATAGCATATAAAAGTGATTTAATATGTCATATGAATTCAAAAAAACATCTACGACCTAAACAAACAGCGAATTCAAAAAAAAATGACGAATAGTCCATGAATCTCCTTTAGACGTTAAAGTGCGTCGTGCAGTATTAGTTATGTTCAATGCTTGCTACAAACAACTTACCATTTTCAATGATGGACACTCTAGTACCTATGATGAAAGACGTTTTCATAGATTCTAAGATCGCAAGCAAATTGGCACTACGACGAAAGCCTCTCATTGTATAATATTTCTCTATTTTCCTTTAGGGAACAACTTAGCTATTAATATGTACAATCAACTTAAAGTCCCTGGTAATTTCTTCTCATGAATTATGGATAAAACAGTACCACTAATCAACTGGCGTTTACAATTTTGAGACACATTTTTTGATATGATTGAGGTAAAAAGGAGATACCGTATCCTTAGTTGAGTACTTAAAAAATGTAATAAAATCAAAAGATATACCACTATCCAATCTCATTGACTTCTGTTCCGATATCACCAATGTTATGGTTGGAGAGCATATTTCAGTTTTTTCTCAATTGAAAACCCCTTTTCCTAGCATAGAGTGTATCAAATGTTCCTGCCATTTAATACATTTGACAGCATTCAAAGCTTGCTTAAAACTCGACGATCTTATACGAAACTTAGGGTCGCACTTCAGTCGTAGCTCTTCA
>DWMZ01002536.1:0-13966 GCA_018249855.1 Eueides tales michaeli | reverse complement strand
GAGATCTATATACCTAAAACAAAATAATATGTATTCATATATTTCACCCGCCATATAAAACAATATGAGTCACATATTAAAAAAATAAAAAATATATATATCCTATGTATAGAACTTATTAATTAGTATTATATTATTAAAAAATTGTCTTGCACGTGTATTTTCAGTATATGCCGGCTTACAGTCTATGATAATACTGTTGGTAGGTCAAATAATACGTCAGTTGGGAATTCTCACGTTCATATTATCTAATATGGATGAATTAATAGTCGAGCTAGTTGGTGAAAGAGGAGATAAATGTCAAAGAGAGTGCACTTCATTATTGTCACAATGCATTCATGATCATTTTGCGAAAGTTAAAAGGTATCATTTTTTACTATTTTTAAAGTATTGTTAATCCATACTTAGAAAAAAATATTTTACTTAGAAAACGTATAACATTTTTATTCGTAACGGAATTTGAATCCGTAGTAAGAAGCGTGCAAGAATGTCGACATTGCATGATGAAATCGTATGGCTTAGTGGTCCAAGCCTAGGACGGATTCCAAAAGACGCAGATTCATATTTCGCTTTGTTTTAAATATTATAGGTTTTCTAAATAAGTATAAAGGGTGTTCTATTAAATATTTCTTTAAGTATTAATTGAAATGTGTTTTTTGTTATATGAAGTGAAATTCAGACCTTAGGTACATACTCCCTTGCATATAACGTACGTAAAAAAATAAATTCGATATTACTAAGTTACAACCAATAAATATCTTATCCAAATGATGACCATCTTGGTATAGTGTGCATATATTTGGTATAGTTCTTACTCGTGATTTTGCCCTCGTAGTAAAATAGAAATAACCAAGACATTTTCTATGTGCCTGGGGTACAACGGTAACTCACCGTACCTGCGATCACAGTTACCGCAGGCCATACCAACAGAATGTATCCATCGAAGCGATTAAAGTGATGTAGTATAACGTTTACCTTTCTATATATGGACAATTTAATATAAAAAGATTTTCTCTCGTGATTAGCGTGCCCAAATAAAACTCACTCATTATTTATACTTGCTTACATTATACCTAATTATGTTGTAAAGCATGTGATTGTAAGTGCGACGGTTGTGGGTTCAGTTCCCACCAAGGGGAATTAATTATTTAGTAGTTTCATTTCCTCGCTCACGTAACAAGAAAAAGCACGGCGTTGAGTACCTCCATTTATTACGCAATGTCTTAAAAATTCGGCGGAAGATACGCAACGAAATGTTTTAATACTGTATGGAATTATTCACATAATACTTTATGTCCAGTGTCTTAAAAAAATTTGAATTCTAGATTCTCTAACAGACTAAACGTAATATGTCAACCCTTTTACTTGGCTGTCATATTGGTTGCGATAATGCTGGTATGCGTAAGTTCAGTGAAAATCGCTATTTCGGAAAGATCTGTTATTTCCTTAAACTTCACAACAAAAATAAATAACAACAATGAAAAAAATAAGTTAAAGATATTATTGTGTAAAAAATTATGAATTAGATAAAATATTGAAATTAATATACTCTACTTTTTTTAACTTATTTATTATTTTATTATACTTTAAAATAAAAAAATACTCACTATAATTTGTACAATTTATTATTTATGTTATTTTATTTGTTTGTTCTAAATAATACTAACAATAGCTGCGACGGTGTTTGTAGTAGTAATTAAATGAAATAAATTTACGGGTAACGGGTAGACCCGTGACCACGTCCTACTGAAAAATATTTGGGGTTCCAAAAATATATAAAAATCAATATACGACATTAATTCAGTTAACTGGATTTAAATTTGTTTCTTATAAAATGTATAATAATCGTGAAAATCAAAGTCCTCATTAGTATTAATTATGAGCTTAATATTATAATTATTTTGAGGCTTGTTGAAGTTATAAAATGAAATATATACATTGTTTTATAAAATATGGCAAAGAGACTATAAATAGGACATGGTTGTGAGTTTGATTCTGAGACATAGGTATATGGGAAGTTTCTTTTATCTTCCTATTTTGGCAGTGCATGTTGTTGATTTCTACCAGTACATGAAATATTTAAATAAAGTACTTCAGTAAATGAAGCAAATTCTAAGAAACAACGAATAGTGTTAAGAAAACTATGAGTACATGAATAATATCTGACGGCTTTTATAATTGTGAAAATTGCTTTGTATTCTCTACATGACATAAAATAAAGTCGGATATTGTTTTTTTTAAAGCTTCGTACGTATGTTATAAACATTTATGAGACAGAACAATAAAAAATAGATTTAATACTCGACGATATAACAAAATTTAGCTATTTTAAATACCTAGAGAATTATTATATTTTATGGATCTTCTTATACATGATTGATTAGAAACCAAAAATTAATATGTCCATAAGGTGTTTCTTATACGGACAAATTAATTTCTTGTTTCTAATGAAAGAAGGTAAAATAACACTTTGAATGAAACGTATATATTTTTTAGTCTGTTTATTGTACTTTTAGGACAAATTATCTCCGGACATATTGAAGTATTATGTTCATGAGGTTTGTATTATTCTAGTCGTGCTCATGTTATGTTCTCTCGGACAACAAGTCGAGAATGAGATAAGACAAAAATTACACGACATTTTTGTATATTATAGTATATTTTATTATTATTATTTAAGAAATATTTTATATTGCTCCTTTTAAACATGTCTTTGTTTCATCGTCGTCGTCGTTTAATACCAAGTACTGCTTCTAAAATAGACTGTTCCTGGAAAACGAGGTGAATACTAGATCCTTTACAAGATCTATATCTTGGAGAAACGTTAAATTATAGTTACCAAATAATATAAGTGACGAAAAAGTTTTATAGCTTTTTTGCTAATTAGAGTCAAAATTAAAAACCTTTGTGTAATTCCAGTGTGAAAAATTAGAAATTGCTGTAACGGAAAAATGGTATATATTCAATACCAAGCATCGAGTTAATGTGCGTATTTTCAAAATGGCACTCAGTCAAAGAATGCCTATTTACATTTTTGGCTCGATAACACTTTCTTTGCCGACGTTCACTTGGGTGAGGTTCAAGAGTATAATTGATTACAGCTTATTTCATTCCTATTATGTTTATTCAAGTATACATTTATACATAAATCTTATAATATTTTAACCGTTATTCTTTTTATAAGTTGTATCTAATTTAAGAAATTACCTTGAAAGTACCTCGTTGCCATTGAAGAAATGAAAATATGGAATATTTTATTACCTCGAGTGGGCATCGACCCCATGACTGTCGCGCTTACACGCTCAGGCTTGTAACATTGCGCCACGAATATCTATTTGTTAGAACATAATAAGCTTTATCGCTTTTAATTATTGCAAACTTTCAGTGGATATAAGGTGATAATTGTAAATAAATTATAATAATAATAGGAATAATATTAATTTTATATATGATATTATTTACATAGCTATAATATAAATATGCTGGTCAACAATTTTCCAGCTCATACGTACCGGGATGTACTTTTTCACTTTGGTGATGTCTGTTTTTGAAGAATGAAACTTAAAATCAATAAATAGAGACTGTACGAGTCAAGTGGCAAGCTATATATCAAATATATTTACGTAACGATTTTCTTAGTACTATCTTTGATCAACTTTAGTATTGTATAAACATATTACAATTTAAAATGTGAGCGGTCGTGACGCAGGGGCACAAGCGTGCAACTGGTTGTGGGTTCGATACTCGAGGATATGAAGTATTCAAAATTTTCATTTTATCGCTCTGGTAACAAGGCAAATCACGGAGTTGATTTGCGTTTAGTATAAAATAATTCCAATTTTAATATGTGCATAAATTAATAATTACTGATCGAACTCAGTTATTGGTGTTGTGCTTAATAAAACAAGTAAAAACAAAAATTTGAAATAAGCTTATATAATTTAATTATAAATAATGGAAACGTTTTTAATTAACTAATTATTGTAAATACCCCTATTACCCATTTGTTTGTGTAACGAAATGTAAAAATACATACAGACGTCAAGTATATACTCGTAATTGTAACGGCGCAGTGTAAGTGCGATTCCCAGTTTTGGGAAACTCAATATTTTTTTTCTTATCCGTTCTTATGAAATGATTCTGCTTATGATTTTGCCACTTAATAAATAGTCTCTATTAAATATTTAAATGAGCGGAAAGGAGAGAAAGGAGCGGAAAGACTGGATTTATTCTGCCTATATTCATTTCAATCAAGTTTATAGTGTGTTCAATGAAAATTGAAGAATGAAGCATTTTTTCCGAGAGAAAACTCGGAAGAAATATTTTGAAAAATATTTTAAGCCAGTTAGTCAGTTCGCGTGCACAAAGCGACGTTAGCTTATCAACGAGGTCAGCTTTGTAAAAATATGTATAGAAAAAAAACAATATTTGGTCACCTATAACCCATTCCCTATATAAAAATATTGGCAAAGCATTCGGAATAATCAAGCTCAAAGGTAATCTGGTTTTCAATTTTATTGTACAAGGATCAAAAGCCATTTTAATCTTTTCTATTTGTATAACGAGTATTGACTGTTCAATTAATTGAAATTGTTTCATAAATGAATTTTGTGTAACGCATTGACGCATCGTTAGTTTTGCCGTAGTCAACAACGTATGTATGCTAGGGGGTTCGATTGCCGTACTAATTTCGGAATAAGTATTTCATTAAACATTTTGTAAATGCATTTTACACGGAAATTTCCTTAAAATCATTTAAGGTATATTTTATATTATAAATAGAATGATGTGTTATTTAAATACTTATGACTGTATAATGTATTTTAATTTACATTTCACTTGTTTAGTAGACAAAGCGCAGCGTTGAATTCCGTTAACGAATACGCAATATCTCCAAAATTAGGTAAACAGTAGAGAATGGAAAAGTCTTAACATTAGCTTCCTGATGATGCACGAAGTAGATATACACATTCTTTAACACAAAGAAGTTAATGTTTCAAATATTAGTTTAAATGTACAAAAAGTAAAAAGAAATATCAGTAACCGTTATAGACTAAGACCTGACCAGACATTATATTATGTATGATAAAATAAGAGCAACTTTATTACCAGCTTAAAAAGATTTTTTGTTAATTTGTTTCAAAATATAGTTTTCTGCAAACAAAATGTTGTTGTGTCTAATTTATATTGCTATGTAAAGGGTTAAGAAAACGAATTTCTATTATGATTTAATTGATTATATGATTTTATTTCTTTTTCAGCTTTTCATTTATAGTAGGCTAAACAGAATGTTAAGTTAACTGTCTGTTTTCCACGTTCTATTTAATTTCAAGATTAAGTGGTGCAACTTAGCGCCGTGGTTTATCTTCCAGGGGAGGTAAAGAAAATATAATTCCGTCGAATCTGGATCAATAGATGTTGTCCTACAATCATGATGGCCTAACATTTCCAAATGAATATATGTAATAAAATGCGGCAAAATATTTTTATATCCATAGTATTCAATGCCAAGAATTGTTATTGTTAGCTTTGTGGGGGGCGAATGAATCAAGCGATTTATTCTTTAAAGAGATTCTGCTATGAGAAAATATTGAGTTGGTCTTCGGAAAATAAATATTATATAAGAAAATGCGGAAAGTCGTAATTCACCATTGTACCACCAGATGTACTTTATCGTTGTTTTTAAAATATTTTTTTACAATACTTACATGCATTTGTCAATTACTGGCTATTCCTTGGGCCTTGAATTTTCGAAGACTTGTGTATAATATCCTTGAACAACCGTGCGATTTGATTGCCACTATATATATATATATATATATATATATATATATATATATATATATATATATATATATATATATATATATATATATATATATATATATATATATATATATATATCGTAAGAAAAACAATAATCTTACTTGTGTGATTTATAGCAAGGTAGCTGCTACCTGCGGCTTCGCCTGCGTGCTTTGTAGGTTTTATAAAAGAGTTGTGTATTGTATGTACTGCGACTAATTAATTATAAATATAATTATGTTAATATTAAACATTTTATTTTATGTACGAAATATTTTCTCACGGTATAAATGAGACTATGTAAGTCTCCTGTCTCCCAACGAACTTCACAAATAAATACGTTTCATAATAACGCCCCATTGCACATTGCACAAACAAAGTAAAAGATACAATTTGAGAAATAACTTCTTTGCGACATGAAGAACTGACAAACAAATGAATAAACGTATTTTCCCTTTATTATGAATAAAAAAACAAAATACAAAACATTAATATCTTTCCTTTAGAATAAAGTATCGTATTTTCCTCACGATAAAAAGTATGCCTATGTCTTTCTCTGTCCAGTTTATATTATAGCTTGGAAACAAATAAGAATTTCAACGCAGCTTGATGAGATCGTATGGGTTGGTAGTCAGAGCGCTTGGACGGATTCCAAAAGACACGGGTTCAAATCTCGTACAGTTAAACTTTTTATACGTTTCCCAATTCAGATTTATTTCTAAGTTCATCCTAAGAAAAATAAAAATTATTTAACAATTAAAAAAATACTAAATAGAATTGCCTCTTATCAAACGACAATTCTATGACGCTATCGGTAGTGGATTTTTTTAAAATCACCCCCAGATATAGATAGCCCCCCATAACCTAAATAAATTATAGCAAGGGTAAGAAATTATCTGTATGTAGCTTTAATAAGCCGTATGGCTTAGTGGCCTTACCGCTGGAACAAAATATGCAACCATCTTAAAAACTCAAAAATAGTTATGTAAACGCCTTTTTTGAACTATTAAAATTCGCCTACACCTATTAGTATTCACCTTCAACTTCACCAATTACTTAGAATATTTATTATTAATCTAAAAAAAAATATTGCAAAATTTTCTTATAATACATGAATATAAATAAATTATTTTGCAGCCGAATCAAAAGAACGTAAAATGTTGTAATTTTAATTATAACCCAAAGGCACATTTAGGTGAAATATTAATTAATAAGGCACAATATTCTGTTATACGTTTTTATGTTCTAATAAGATAAAAGAAAGCCTGTGTTCGTGTAATTATATGTATTTTTTATATGTTAGAAAAAGCTCGCTTCATTTTGTTTACGAAAAAATTGAATATCCTGTGAATGTTTATGATAGCTGTACTGAAATTCTAAAGAATCTGTTCCTTTTGAAATAGCTTTTTTTTAGCACAAAATAATATCTTTATTATCTGTTGAAAAATAATTAAAGTAAAGAAAACAGTAAAATATAATGTGTTTCATAATGAACAATGGCGAAACAAGAGTTTATTACGAAATGATAAAGATAAAAAAGTCATATCCGTATCATATGATACAGAATAAAAAATCTTAGTTCCCTAGTTTTGATATAAATTACAAAAATCCGGTCGTAAGAGATATGTATAAATGTAAAATAAAGAAATAACAAAGTGTCACCATGGTACAATCAGATTAACACAGTGTTAAGTTACGCTTATTAACACTTGCTTTATGCAATTTTACACACTTTTTTCCAAAATCCAAATGTGCGTAATTTGCTAAAAAATATCGAGGCTTTCGTTTAAATTAAATATAATAGTTGCTCCTCACATAGAGGAAAGCTTATATTTAAAGTATTCTTTCTCCTCTGCTTCAACTTTCTTCACACAAAGAGAACAGTTCAGCCACTCATATTCTAAGGGTCATAATACTGAGTTCCATACCCTACTTTATGGAAAAAATCGTTAAGCCGTTTGTTTAATTACATAATTATTATTTTGTTTACATCTCATACAAAGAAAAATAAAAAAATACATATTAAAATAATAATCACATTATTCAGCTAAAAAAGAAGCGTGAATTTAATCACCAATTCTTATTGATAATACAAGATCAAAGCAACTGAAGCAAAAGTCATAAATCTCATGGCATCGCCATTGTTATATTTGTTATTTTCCTTCCCCGATGTATGTATGTGTGTTTATGATTTATAACGTGCCGCAATTGAGCGCTTAAGATAATTGAGAGTGTCTATCCAATAAATATAATGTTTTATAAGTACCTACTCTGGGAATGCAATATTTGATATTTGCAAATTATAATCCTGGCAAGGCATGTCGCGCTGCTAGGACACAAGCGGGTGACTGTAAGCGCGACACGTTGTGGGATCGATCCCCATTCGAAAAATTAAATATGTAACATTTTCAAATTTAACATTTTAAGGCCTAACAGAGTGTCTTAACACTAAGTTTCCGAATTATCTCTGCCTACGCTGCCATGTGCGGGATGCAGCGTGAAGTTGATAAGCTGAATTACTTTATTAATAACTTTGTTATTATTACTAATATAGCTATCGTAACGCAACGTGATCTCAACTGTCTGTCTGGTTTCGATTCTCATTCGTAGGAATAGATGATTTTTATTTTATCGCTCTGGTTTCAAGGCTAAGTGCGACGGTGCTTTCCATTACTCTAACGGCCCAAAAGTCTTGACAATTAGACGGTGCAGGGCTAAGGAAATGCGGAATGTCAAAAGAAATAAGACCTCTGCCTACTCCGCTATATGCTGGATATGGCTTGTGAGTTCAAATTTCACTAGAAATAGTAATGTTACAACAGCAAATAAAAGATTTTATGTACGTTTTATTATTTATAAACTTGCATAATAAAGTAAAAACAACTACGTACAGGCAACATCAAGAATAAATGTCAAGAATAAATGTTAATTTTTAGTATTTTATTAGGCTTTAAGCGTTTCAGCGTATCCGTATTCCGCATATAAACAGATAGCAGTGTAGGTAGAGGGAAGTTAGGAACCTGTTAGAAAACCTGTTCTCATTGAGACAACTTCGTTATACACATTTCGCCACCTTTCTTTAAATATTACTTGTTGAGTAGCGAAAATAATCGCTACCAGCAGGAGTAAATAGAAATATATATTTTTTTATTTCATTAAGGATGGACTGAACCCATAAACTGTTGTAAATTTGTTGTAGACATTTACCACTAAGCACTCCACAGGCCTTTATTGGGCCTGTCGTGCCGCAGGAGTGCTTAGCTATATTAGTAATAACAACTAATTTAGTAATATGATTATTATTTTAATATGTATTTTTTTATTTTTCTTTGTATTAGATGTAAACAAAATAATAATTATGTAATTAAACAAACGGCTTAACGATTTTTTCCATAAAGTAGGGTATGGAACTCAGTATTATGACCCTTAGAATATGAGCGGCTGAACTGTTCTCTTTGTGTGAAGAAAGTTGAAGCAGAGGAGAGAGAATAATTTAAATATAAGCTTTCCTCTATGTGAGGAGCAACTATTATATTTAAACGAAAGCCTCGATATATAGCCATTATTAGCAAATTACGCACATTTGGATTTTGGAAAAAAGTGTGCAACTAAAATTGCATAAAGCAAGTGTTAATAAGCGTAACTTAACACTGTGTTAATCTTATTGTACCATGGTGACACTTTGTTATTTCTTTATTTTACATTTATACATATCTCTTACGACCGGATTTTTGTAATTTATATCAAAACTAGGGAACTAAGATTTTTTATTCTGTATCATATGATACGGATATGACTTTTTTATCTTTATCATTTCGTAATAAACTCTTGTTTCGCCATTGTTCATTATGAAACACATTATATTTTACTGTTTTCTTTACTTTAATTATTTTTCAACAGATAATAAAGATATTATTTTGTGCTAAAAAAAAGCTATTTCAAAAGGAACAGATTCTTTAGAATTTCAGTACAGCTATAATAAAAATTCACAGGATATTTAATTTTTTCGTAAACAAAATGAAGCGAGCTTTTTCTAACATATAAAACATACATATAATTACACGAACACAGGCCTTCTTTTATCTTATTAGAACATAAAAACGTATAACAGAATATTGTGCCTTATTAATTAATATTTCAACTAAATGTGCCTTTGGGTTATAATTAAAATTACAACATTTTTACTTTCTTCTGATTCGGCTGCAAAATAATTTATTTATATTCTTGTATTATAAGAAAATTTTGCAGTATTTTCTTATAAATATTCTAAGAAATTGGTGAAATTGAAGGTGAATACTAATAGGTGTAGGCGAATTTTATTAGTTCAAAAAAGGTATTTACATAACTATTTTTGAGTTTTTAAGATGGTTGCATATTTTGTTCCAGCGGTAAGGCCACTAAGCCATACGGTTTAATAAAACTACATACAGACAATTTCTTACCCTTGCTATAATTTATTTAGGTTATGAGGGGCTATCTATATGTGGGGGTGATTTTAAAAAAAATCCACTACCGATAGTGTCATAGAATTGTCGTTTGATAAGAGGCAATTCTAATTAGGTACTATTTTTTTAATTATTAAATATTTTTTATTTTTCTTAGGATGAACTTAGAAATAAATCTGATTTGGGAAACGTATAAAAAGTTTAACTGTACGAGATTTGAACCCGTGTCTTTTGGCATCCGTCTAAGCGCTCTGACTACCAACCCATACGATCTCATCAAACTGCGTCGAAATTCTTATTTGCTTCCAAGCTATAATATAAACTAGACAGAGAAAGACATAGGGCATACTTTTTATCGTGAGGAAAATACAATACTTTATTCCAATGGGAAGATATTAATGTTTTGTATTTTGTTTTTTTATTCATAATAAAGGGAAAATACGTTTATTTCATCTTCATGTCGCAAAGAAGTTATTTCTTAAATTGTATCTTGTACTTCGTTTTCTGTGCAATTGGCGTTATTATGAAACGTATTTATTTGTGAAGTTCGTTGGGAGACAGGAGACTTACATAGTCTCATTTATACCGTGAGAAAATATTTCGTACATAAAATAAAATGTTTAATATTAACATAATTATATTTATAATTAATTGGTCGCTACCAACATGTGTCGTAGTATATACAATACACAACTCTTTTATAAAACCTACAAAGCCCGCAGGCGAAGCCGCAGGTAGCAGCTAATTTTTTATACTACAAAAGTTACGAATGTAGCTTTTAATAGAAAATTACAATACGAATTGCTTTTTAATTTTACAATTGTCTTTCTTTCAGAAAGTAAAATCGTCAATCGAAATTATAACTTTGAGAACCAAGTTGTCTTATTATATTTCTTTAATAATGTACAAAGAAACTATACTGTGATTATAATTCTTACTAAACTGTTTGGTATTTTTATAATGTTTCTTTGTTTCTTCTTTACACGACTGTGTATTGAGGCCTGTCCTGGCGCAGGGGCACAAGCGTGTGACTGTAAACGAGGAACTCGAGGCACTAAAATATGACAAAGCGCGGTGTTGAGTTCCGCCACTCAACATGCAATGTGCAATGTCCCAAATTGGGGATCGGAACTGACTGCCTTGTCTGTCCGTCTGTGTCTTGTCTTGTCCCGAGTCCGTGTCCGAGTTCCCTCTGCCTACCCCGCCATGTGCTCAAAAAAATAAGGCAGCTCCCTCCATGAGCACATGCATGCATTCTAAGTAACCACTTGATATGCTTACTTAGAGTGAATGGACGATCACTAAATGTGTGAAACAGAATCTATAGTGCTAGCTATAGTATTAATATGGGGATGATTATTGTAGTGTAGGACACGAAATAGACCATAAAAGAAAGAATTTTACAATTGGCACCAGTAGCTTTTGATTCGCCCGTTAAACCAAAAAAAAAATCCTCTTTGTTATATTAATATAGATATGTATACAAGTATAATAATTATATGAGACATATCATGGCGCAACGAAAAGTTGCAGACTCGATCCCTATTCGAGGAAACATTTTTTTTTATATTTTCAAATTAATTATTAAATGTTTCCATTTCTTCGCTCTGGTAATGAGAAAAAGCCTGGCGTTGAATTCCTCCTTCCAACACACAAAACCTCAAATTTGGCGGAAAGCGGAGAACGGACTATAGTGAGTTCTAGATATAAATATAATATGAATAAAAATCCAGGTATATTGATCACGCAAAACCACAATGAAGTATTAACATATAGTACCTATACTTTTTTTATGCAATTATATATTTTAGTAAATTACACCCTAGAGGGTATCTCAGCTATCGAGAAATATCAAAGAGGTGTCAATCTTGTATTAATAAAGTAATTATGGTACTAAAACACATATGGCACTTCACACGAATTTCTTTGTCATTTTTTAAAATATCAAGATGATATGTGACAGGTACAGGTAGGAACAAAATATAATTCGTAATTCTTTTTCTTTCTCGCTGTATATATTATTAGGGAAGGCAGAAGGATCTCCTTGAAGACACTTCATTGACTACTTGTAACGTTCTTGTACTATTATAGCAGCGAATTTTTGACATACAAACTATAGTATATTTTACAGTTAAAACTGTGTCAAGACAATCTCTATTGATAGGATCACTATTAAGAATTTTTGCTTAAATATATTTTTACAGATAACTTTTAAACTTTTAACATAGAAATCGATTTACGTTAATAATTAAAATATTATAAACAGAGTTTTATGTTTTTTTATAGATTCTCGTTGTATCCGGCAAAAGGTAGTGCCTATCCTAGGCATAGCGAACTTGAGGATTTAGTGTTGAGACATTCCGATCCGTTTAGCCTTTTCCGCCGGATTTGAGGCATGGCGCTTAATTCGTTCCCAGAGCCAATAAAAGAATGTATTTCTTTTGAAAACATTAAATATTTTAATAAATTCTTTTGCTTACCCTACAATGAGCGGGATACTGCGTGAAGCTACTTTCTGAGGGAGATTAGAACCCATAATCGTCGTATTATAGATTACACTTTATCTTTTTCTATTTTATTGCAATGCCCCATTGATTCAAATGGAACCACATTTGATTCTCAAGATTATTAATTACTGGAATCTAATTTTTACAAAAAGATAAATTCGAACATTTAAGGAATAATCTAAAAAACTAATTATTTCAGTAAAAGCGTGATTTAATTTTTTAAATATTCCAAACCAGATAAGAATCCATGATAATTATATAAATGTAATTGTTGTTTTCAATTCTATTTAATTCTTTAATAATATATAATAATTAGTTTAGACAGTCGCCCTCTAAAACATAGCGTACAGAATATATAGACTATAAATATTTATATTAGTTTATGGGCTCTTCAACCGAGATGAAGCTATCATTGAGTCTTTTCTGGGTCCATACAAGTGCTCTATATTTTCATTACATAGGATTGAAAGACATTTACACTAAAATGCTGTAACTTATGTGTAAGAATTTCAACTTATATATAAAGCTCAATTAGCTTTACTGCGTCTTCTCCCCATAGACAAATAAAAATAACTAAGAATTTTGTATGTCTAAGTCCTGGAGAAAACTTTGACCTCAGGCATTTTGCCTTTAGGCATTCAGTAGTTCCAGAGATTACTGCGTTTTATTAAACAGCAAAAAGCTGTTGATAATTATATGTAAAAATTTAATGTATGGTCTAATTGGCTCGAGAACTGGATTCCGATTCGAGTTTCCAAGAGGTGTGGGTTTTATTTCTAATAGGACAAAATGTTTGATACTATATTATAGATAGTAATATCCAATTGATGAGGCCTGTCCTGGCGCAGGGGCACAAGAGTGTGAATGTAAACGATACTTTGTGGGTGCGATCTCATAGAAGTGAAATATTTAATATTTTTATTTCTCCGCTCTGGTAACAAGGTAAAGCTAGGAGTTCCGCCACTTAACACGCAATGCTTCAAATTCGGCGGAAAGTGCGGAACGGAACGGAGTATCTTAACACTAGGTTCCTGAGTTCCCTCTGACTACCCTGTCATGTGCGGGACACAGCGTAAAGCTAAAAAAAAAAAGAAAAAATACAAGCCACTTGTGTTTTCGGTTGTCACTTAAGACGGTATATTAAGGATATTTCTATCATATCATTCTTATTATTTGCTACGATGTGCGAGTATGAGACTATTGTTACTT
>DWMZ01002535.1:0-13967 GCA_018249855.1 Eueides tales michaeli | reverse complement strand
CGACGGAGCTTGGTGAGGACGGATGGCTTAGTGGTCAGAGCGCTTGAACGGTTTTCAAGAGGCGCAGGTTCAAATCCTGCTTCGTCCAAATTTTTATACGTTTTTAAATTTAGTAAATTTAGTAAAAGACAAAAAAGAAAGAAAGTCTACTTTTATGTCAAGCAAACAGAATTTGGTGCTAATCTGTTCAAGTATTGACTAACCATAGCTTTAAATCAAATTTATTTTAACATTATTTAAGAAGGAAAATATTAACATACGTATTGAGTTTTATAATCTATATAACACCTTCCAATATCAAAACTGCTTTTGCTTAAATAAATAGTTCTTGAAATTATCGCTATCAAAACAAACAAATAATATTATAAATAAGTAATATTTTAAAAAATTAATTTTAGCATATAAATGAAGAACAATTCCACCGTAAGCTCAGTCAATAGCGGCAAAGCGATCGATGCCAGACACGGCCCTTTGCTACCCTAACCCTAACCTCAACGATGTACGATTTTATAGTTCACCAGCTCAAATTTATTTATCTATACAATAATAGTAACGTATGTAGTATACCAATGAGTTATTGAATTATTTACATTTTCCGATCTGTTATGTAGTAGAATAAATGCGACGTTAAGTTCCGCCGTCTGTATCCTAAAGTGAATAAATACAACAGTGTCTTGATTGATTTGAGGAATAAAGCTGAAACATTTTTCAATTTATATGAAACTTAATTAATTAACTAAATTACATTGCCATAATATAAGCATTTACCAAGAGAAATTCAAACTTCTAACATTTTTTCTGCCTTCACGTTAGCAAATCTCAATTGTGAAGGTGTCAAGTAGATTAATTATATTATCGGCTTATCGAGCGATATATTATGCCATGACGTGTTAACGTATTGCTATCATTACCTAACATACTAAATAATTCAACATTTTTTTAGTTTCACGCTGAATCACGCACGTAGCAGGATAGACAGAAGGAACTTGTGAACCTAGTGTCAAGACACTACGTTCCAATGTAAAGACTTCTGTCCCCCAATTTCTGCCGAATTTAAATTAAATTTCGCACTTAGCCTTGCAGAGGACAAGAAATATAATAATTTAATCTCCTGGTTTGAATCCACTACCTGTTGCGTTTACAGTCGCATATCCACAGGAAACTAAGTTCATATTGTTCAAATACTGGAACTGTACTAAATATATCTCAGACTACAGAAATGTTGTATGGGAAATTCCCTTCCAGGTCTTTTGCTATTGCTAGTCGACTGCAGTTCAAGCAAAAAACACACGACAATTCCATTCTTCTGTACCAAAGTTCATATATGGCTTCATCAAACGCGTTGTTTTACCGAATGCCTTTAAATTTCATAGAAATGGATACAAGAATGATTTGTTTTATTTCTTTTATATTATCAACGTACATAAATCTTTAATTAAAAACTATAGGTTGACTAAATAAGCAATAATTACCTACATAATAGAGGCCTGTCTTGTAAATCATAAACGTGCAACTGTAAACTCGACAGGCTGTTGGTTCGATTCCCACTGTAGTAAATAAAATATTAAATATTTTGACGTTACTTTTTTTAATATCGTTGCATAGGACAGCGTTAAAAATATTTAAAAAATATTAATAAATAATTTCATAGTTTATGCATTATTATTAAAGCATATTTCTCCTATATTTTTATTTTTTTTATATTAATTTAAAATATAATTTTCACCTTAAAAATAGAAATAATATTTAAATAATAGCATTTTGTCTTCTCGGTAATTCTAACGAATTACCTTTTGGGTATGAACGGAAATTTGTAAAAATCTCCTTACAGAGATGCTAACACCGTAAATAGACTGTAAGAAGCGTATAAGAATTCTATGCGTATTCAAAGCGCTTGGACGGACTATAAGAGGCGCGGGTTCAAATCACGCTGTGTTCGAATTTTTATACGTTTAATATTTGTGTTTTAAAAAGTATTAATTTATATCGCTAAAATATTTTGTTGTTTAATTGCATCACGTATATAACATATGTAATGAATATAAAAAGTTACAAGTTTAATCTCTATTCTGACTTTTTAAATTTCGTTACTCAGTACTTAGAGGTCTATCGTAGCACAGGGGCATATATGCGAGTATAAACGTAAGAAGTTGTATGTTCGATTCCCAGTCGAGAAAATTAAATATTTTGTATTTTCTTGTTCTAATACTAAGAAAAAGTACCGTTGAAATTTGCCATTTAAAATAATACTAAGCCTTTCATTCTGTAGACTATTACATTGTGTAACATCTATAATACCCTCCAAGAGAGACTTTCAGCTCAAATCTTAATATCTTATAACAATTTCTTTTCAGCTTCACGCAGCATCCCGCATAAAAGCAAAATGGAACAAAGTGGCCAGACAATCAGTCTTCAATTTTTCAAACAGATACCAAGTCATATTGTGCTGATTTGCGGAATACATTGTACCTAAATGAAGTTTGTAACGCTAACAGGTTAGAGTACAACAACTCACTCACTCACTCAGGTTCACGCTGTATCCCGCACATGGCAGGGAAGGCAGAGGGAACTTGGGAACCTAGTCTTAAGACGCTCTGTTCCACTTCCGTTTCCCACTTTCCGCCGATTTTGAGGCATTTGCGTGTTGAGTAGCGGAACTCAACGCCGCTTTTTGCCTTGTTACCAGAGCGAAATGAAAACATTTAATATTTAAATACAAAATGCTAAATATTTAATTTCCTCGAGTGGGGGTCGAACCCACAACTTGTCGGTTACAGTCACACGCTTGTTCCGCTGCGCCACGACAGGCAAAAAGCACAAAAAGGTACAAAAATTAAAATATTTTACTTTCCGGAGCTGTATTCGAACTCACAACTATCGTATTTACATTCAAAAATTGGTACTACTACGTTGCCACTGCGTCACAACGACCTGGAATGTTAAAGACTTATATAAACAAATTTCTAACAGAAGGAGAAAGATTTAGATTTTTAAAACTGCAGGCAAAATTAAAGAAAGTATTTTTAACTTCCATTTATATAATAATTTTAGTATAAGTTATTATTTTTATCTCCACGCACACGGCAAGGTAGGCAGAGAAAATTGGGTGATTTAGTGTTAAGATTCTCCGTTCCCATTAGGCCGTAAATAATAATAAATAAGCCGTAAATAATGCGATCGATGCCAGACACAGCCCTTTACTACCCTAACCCTAACCTCAACGATGTACGATTTTATAGTTCACCCGCTCAAATTTATTTATCTATACAATAATAGTAACGTATGTAGTCTACCAATGAGTTATTGAATTATTTACATTTTCCGATCTGTTAAGATTAAATGCGATGCTAAGCTCCGCCGTCTATATTCTAAAGTCAATAAATACAACAGTGTCTTGATTGATTTGAGGAATAAAGCTGAAACATTTTTCAATTTATATAAAACTTAATTAATTAAATAAAATATATTGCCATAATATAAGCATTTACCAAGAGAAATTCAAACTTCTAACATTTTTTGTGCCTTCACGTTAGCAAATCTCAATTGCGAAGATGTCAAATAGATTAATTATATAATCGGCATATCGAGCAATATATTATGCCATGACGTGTTAACGTATTGCTATCATTACCTAACATACTAAATAATTCACCATTTTTTTAGTTTCACGCTGTGTTACGCACGTAGCAGGATAGACAGAAGGAACTTGTGAACCTAGTGTCAAGACACTACGTTCCAATGTAGAGACTTCTGTCCCCCAATTTCTGCCGAATTTAAATTAAATTTCGCACTTAGCATTGCTAAGTTCATATTGTTCAAATACTGGAACTGTACTAAATATATCTCAGAGTACAGAAATGTTGTATGGGAAATTCCCTTCCAGGTCTTTTGCTATTGCTAGTTGACTGCAGTTCAAGCAAAAAATACATGGCAATTCCATTCTTCTGTACCAAAGTTCGTATATGGCTTCATCAAACGCGTTGTTTTACCGAATGCCTTTAAATATCATGGAAATGGACACAATAAACTTTTTTTTATTTCTTTTATATCATCGTATATATATATATATATATATATATATATATATATATATATATATATATATATATATATATATATATATATATATAAATCTTTAAATAAAAACTATAGATTGACTAAATAAGCAATAATAGGTTGTTGGTTCGATTCCCACTCTAGGAAATGAAATATTGAATATTTTGACGTTACTTTTTTTTAATATCGTTACATAGGGCAGCGTTAAAAATTATTAAAAAAATATTATAACAAAATTTCATAGTCCATGCATTATTATTAAGGCATATTTCTCATTTATTTTTTTATTAACATTTATAATAATGCTGTATCTTTTATATTAATTTCAAATATAATTTTCACCTTAAAAATAGAAATAAAATTTAAATAATAAATAAATTCTGTCTTCTCGATAATTCTAACGAATTGCCTTTTGGGTATGGATGGAAATTTGTAACAATCTCCTTGCAGAGATGCTAACAACATAAATAGGTTGTAACAAACGTATAAGAATTCTATACGTATTCAAAGCGCTTGGACGCGCTATAAGAGGCGCGGGTTTAGATCACGCTGTGTTCGAATTTTTATACGTTTAATATATAACGTTTAATAAATTTGTGTTTGAAAAAATATATATATTCAATAAAATATTTTGTTTTTTAATTGCATCACGTATATAACATATGTAATGTATATAAGAAGTTACAACTTTAATATCTATTCTGACTTCTAAAAGTTTTTGTTTCAATTTCAAGTTAAGACAGTTAGTTCTCTGAAGACACTTTCGTTCTTCACTTTCCGCTAAATTCTGAGGCGCCTTGCCTCATTACCAAAGAGAAGAAATGAAATTGTAAAATATTTTCTCGACTGAGGACTGAACCAATGACCTGTCGCGTTTACGCCCACACCTTAGTTTCCCAGCACCGAAACAAATCTATATATTTTATTACTTTTCATGAATATTTCACCTTGCTATAAAATTATAAATAAAATTACCAAAATATGAGAACTTTCTATATTTACAATGGATGTTATTAACTTTTCAGGAAGCACGTTGCAATAGTTTCGTCGGCAACCGGAACACGTACACAGAAAGTTGAGAATTTATTTTACTTCTTTCATTTAAATGATAAATGTATCTGGTGTTGAAAAAATTGAATAGAAAAAATCTCAAAATATACAGAATATTAAAATTAATATTAAAATACACAATGTTATAGAATGCGCTCAGAGTTATAAATTATATGAACCTAAACTCGAGTAGTCTATTAGTATAGTATAGATGCATCTCAATACATTTTTGAAAGTGTTAAGTTTATTAAGAAAAATAGTAATTAATTTACTAAAATCGATGATATACTTGATATTAATATTAGGAATAGGCTTAAACTTAATGCGCCTGTAAATCTATTATTATTATATTGCATACGCTTGTACAATAGGATTTCAGAAAATGTCAGAGAATTTTTTATTTTGTAATTTAAAAATAGTGAAAAGACGTTTTTGTGTTAAAAGTCATTACCAAATGATTAAAAGATTTTATAAATGATGACACGCCTTGGGAATGCTTGCTCCGGTCTATTTTAAACGTATCATTGTCAATAATAAGTCCCGATGAATTTGGGAAATGAGTTATATTCATTTCTCCTGTGTGCTGTGGTGAAAAGAAAAATCGCAATATTTAGTTTCACCACTCAGCATAAAATGTTTGATATTGAATACTGCTTGGGATACAGGCTTTTGTAACAGAAGGTGCCTTTAGAACACCATCCTTGAGCAGGGCAGGCAGTCAATGTTCTCGTAAAGGTAGTTCCCCATTTACTGTCCAATTTTTGAAGCATTGAATGTTGAATAGCAAAACTTAACGCCGCCCTTTGTATCGTTACCATTAAGAAAAAGAATTTAAGGTCATTCAGCATTTAAGTATATATAAACCAGAAGTGAAATATTTAATTAATTATTTGTTTACATAAAACTGCTAGCTCATTTGCGAATTCCCACGTTTGTTAGACACTCAATATTCTCTGATATTGCTTTATATAATTTTGTTAAAATAGTAATGACCTTCTTTTGAATTATGTTCGTCTTATCCTTTGTTTATTAAAATATATTATGTTGGGACAGCGTTTGGTTGTTAACGTGGTTGGTGGTTTCTATTCTCATGAAAAAATATTATATTTTAGTATTTTCAATTTCTCGCAAAGAAATATAATACTTCGAATATACTTACCGTACTTACAACTCTTCTTGAAAATATCTTATCTATAATAATTTGAGAAATAACTACGAAATGTATGTTTTTTTTTTACTTAAATTTAAAAACTACTCGAATTCATTCCACATAATCAACGGGGAAGACAGAGTGAATTTAGTATTGAGACATCAACCAAATCAAGACATTGACTAGCGGAAGTTTACGCTCCACTTTGTCTTGTTAATAATGTGAACAAAATGAAAATAGCCTCGCCCTTGAACACCGAACACAATGACTACGTTAAAATTCGCGGTATTGTTTGACACGAAGTGCTGAATTTTACTATGAAATTATTATTATCTTTTAATAAGCTTACAATTAATAGTAACTAAACATACTTAAGAATTATTATTATTTATCCAAATTATGTACTTAAAGCTTAAAAAAATGAACAATAAGTTAAAAATACGAGAATACGTCGTTTGTAATTTGACTTCCTAATGACACAATCGTTGAGTATTTCATACTAGGCTTTTATTTTACGCTTAGCTAAAGCAGGTAAGTGAGGTAACCCGGGTACTACGTGACATAGCTCAACGCCGTGCTTTGTTACTTTCAGTTTTTCCATAATACATAATTCTTAGCCGCATATATACTAAAATTAGTTTATAAATTGATAAACATACATGCAAAATTTAACTACTAATAATAATTAAAGCGTTAGCGTACTTGTGAATGTTCCTTCGTCAGAATATAACCTAAAACGTAATTACATACGGGTACGACCTAAACTACCTGGCTCAGATATTCTATACTATGAAGTAATTATGCATCGATGAAACTTGTTTAATATTGATATGAGAATATTCGTATACATTTTAGAAGATACAAAACTAGCGACTAACATTTTATGTTTATAGTGTTGCTTCTGTAATTAAAATAACGAATAAATTACATACTGTTCTTTAGTTTTACGTCGTTTCCCGTAGAGGAGACAGACTTTCTTGTTAAGACAAGCATGTGTGAATTTTCGATATTACGTGTTGAGTGGCGAATCTTACCGCTGTATTTTATCTTGATACATATTCACAATGAAAATAGTCTAACTCCCCTGAGTGAAGGCGGACTTACACTCACCGCGATTACAATGAAACGTTGTACCTCTGCGACACATTTTCAATATTATAAGTAATTCGAATTTTAAATTTATGAATATAAATGTATATTATTTAAATATTACAATAAAAATATATCATCATATATAAAACAATATACACATTAAAAATAAGTAGGTACCTATATTATACAAAATAATTTCTATAAAATCATTTATTTATAAGGTATAAAAATAATAAATAATTACGGGGTTTGATGGGTGAGTCCAATTTTTATAAAACTTAGCTAAGAAGCCCGCCATGCAAAACAAGGCCTTTGATTATAAGGACAGACAGAAAAACAGGTCAAACATATAACACCCCTCCTTTTACGTCCGGTTTCTAAAACGTATTTGATTCGATTCACATAAAGACTTAAGTTCTTAGTAACAACTTGTACGTGTATATGTAACTAATACAACGTTTGTCTTGTTTCAGGCTTTTCTTCACAACGTTATAGGCAAAAATAATCTAATTGAGCTGGTATGTGACTTTGTGTTGAGTGACGGAACTTAACGCCGCATTCTATCCAGCCAGATCACTGAAATGGAAACGCTGTTCCACTTTGACACAACAATTTCGCATAGTGAGAATAGAAACCACATATGCGTGTTGATAAACAAATGATAAAAAGAACATTGTTCATAAGGAAGTCTTTATTGTTTTTAACTTACGCTGTATTCTGCACGTAATAAGGTAGGCAGAAACCTGTGGTCCTAAGTTTCAAACAAATTCTTAAGATATTATGTGTTGATTGGCGGAACACAACGCCGCACTATGTATGTCTCACCAGATCAGTTTAATGGTAACGTTGTATCGTCTTGGCCAATACTGTACAGTGTTTTTATGTTCTATTATTTATTGTATTAGCAAAAAGACTTAATAACAAATGAAGTACTATGTACAACCTGTATATGAAAATTCTCTAAAAACGTACTTAATAAAACTATTGTTCACGTATTCGAAAGTTACGTAAAAAATGTATTTTTGTTTTTCAAGATTTTTCTATTTCTCGATAAATATTGTTTTTTTCTATAATTTCTACTCAGGTGACTAAGTGACAGGTGTCTGCAATGCGATAAGATAAAATAATAACGGCAAGGAAATTTTAAACCTTCAGCTTGTTTTAACGTACCTGAAACTGCAAAAATGGAACCCTCATAGGATCATTTTGTCGATCGTTTGTCCGTTTATTTATATTTTTTTTTGTTTTCAGAGCGAGAAAATGGGAATTGGACGAATGAATAGTGTCTTAACACTAGGTAAGACATTTCCTCCTTCCTCCTTCCACTTTTTCACTTCCTCGGATGAAGGCTGAACCCATAACCTATCGCTTTTACAATATACTTGCAGGATTGGCAGAGTTAACATAGTATCAATTTCTGTATCAGATACATGGTGTATAGAATAGCTGAACTCTACGCTATGTGTTGTCTATAGTTAAGTCTAGTCTTAAGAATTAAAATAAGTTTAAACCAATTTATTCTACTAATTGGGAATTGAACCCATAACAATCGAGCACATTCAACCACTTCTCTAAATACTGTTCTCTAAGTACGCGTATCTTGACATGTTTTATATAACTATTTATTAAATTTCAGCCTAATATCATTACTCTAACGATGTAGGTCTGGATTAGATAGAAAAATGCAGGAAATACCTAATTTAAGGAAATACCTAATTTAAGTTTAATACGAAGCTTATAATATGACGCTAACTTTTTATTTAGGAGGCTGGAGGTGGCTCAGGGGCACATATGCGATTGTAAACGGAAGAGGTTGCATGTTCGATTCCCAGTCGGGGAAGATAAACATTTAGTATTTTCAGTTTCTCACTCTAATAATGAGACTAAGCACGCCGATGATTTTCATCAGCATGGAATTCTTCAAAGATCCGGCTAGGTTCCCAAGTGCCTTCCGTCTACCCTATTTTGTGCTTGCTTTAAAAAACATTGGAGAATCTAAAAAAAACAACTAAGTGACTATCAAATAATGTTAAAATTTGGCACGGAGTATAATAATAAGCAATTTATATAGCAAACTATTTAATTTTGTAATTTCTGTAGTGTCTTTAAGAGATATTTCGGCCCCAATCCTAATATCTTTTAAGAACTATTTTTTAGCTTCACGCTATAGCTCGCAAATAGTTATCACGCCGTATCCCGCAAAAGGCAAGATGCCAGACCGACGGGACCAAGTGGCCAGACAATCAGTCCTCAATTTTTCTATCGGATACCAAGTCATTGCTTGCTGATTTGCAGAATACAACGCTGTACCTAAAAACAGTGACGTGTATTAACGTAACGTAGTCTGCGCACTGTGTCACTATGACATGGAATATCAAAGACTTTTATATAAAAAAAAATTCTAATTGATATAGTAAGACTTAGGATTCTAAAACTGAAGGCTAATTATTAGAAAGTAACATTAACTCCCATTCATATAATAATCTAATTATTTTTTTTTTTTTTCAATTTCACGCAGTTACCTGGGGTACTCTCGTAACTCTTCGCTGCGTTTTTTTATTATATACTAATTGTTTTAGTTCAAAATTGAAATTTAGAATTAAACGAAAATAAAAACAAAATTTTCTTAATAAGCAAACCTCGTTTACGCCGTTTAAAGGAAAAGCTTCTGAACAAACGGTCGACATTGTGCTAAACTTTGCAAAGCCTCATTGAAGACGTATAAATTCATCTAACTTTAACAATTTTATATCTGGGCGAGTATTTTAAAGGAGAAAAGAAAACGCTTCATAAGAATTGGCTGTATTCCCTAGCAACTTGGCACAATAAAATACAACTTGGCTTATATTTTTCTTAATTGAGCTTGATAATTAAAAACTGTTTAACGGTTGAGTTAATTTCTATTTGGTATTTTTCTTTTATATTTCCGTTTGGACAAAACGCATCGTAAATTTCCGTTACTCGACATGCAATGTTGTTTTAGATGAAAGTGGAGACAAATAAACATTAAGTTCCCTCTGCCTACCTCCGATTTGTGGAAGAAAGGGTAAAACTAAGGAAATAATATTAAAAATGTTTGATAAACTCTATACAGTGTATGGCTAACACGTTTAATTATACATTGGTTGGTTGTAAAACGCTGAGAGAGGATATAGTAACATTTCTTTTACTTTCTCGCTGTACCTCGCACATCATAGAAAAGGCAAAACGGGAATTGGTAACCTAGTGTTAAGGCGCTCTGTTCCCATTTGGACACTTCCATTCTCCACTTACCGTTTAATTTGAGGCATTGCGTATTGATAAGCGGAATTCAACGTCGGTGATTGTACTTTTTAAGAAACATTAGCTATTGTATTTTAAACAAAAAATATATATCTTTTATTTCAAATTACTCTGTAAAAGGGTTACATGTGATATACACGATGATTGTTCTTCATTCGATTACCATTCGGAAAAATGGTTATTTCCAAATTGTTTTTTTTCTACAGCCTATTAAGACAAGTAAGGCAGATAAGTAGAGAAAATATATCTTGACTAGCTTTCCTCTGTTTTAAATGAAACAATTTTATCCGTGGTCGTGGGTAGTCTACTCGTGACCACGTCTACTGTAAAGTGTTCGAAACGTCGGGTTTCTAAAATGTTAATCCATCAATATACGCGATTAATCCTATTGAAATTGTTTCATTTAAAATGTGTAACAATCGCGAAAACCAAATACTATTTCCTCTGTGTGTTGTATGTTTAAAACATGAATAAAACATGAAAAAAAAAACGAAAACTATAAGCATTTCATACATCACTGGAACGCTTAGAACTCTTTTTTACATGTGGAAGCTGAGTAAGTATTTCATATTCATAGAAAAAAAAGTCAACAACCTATAATTGTAATTAAATTCATACAAACTGAATGCATACACTCATTGGTTAACGTAACCCACGGTATATGTCTGTGATTCACACTTGACTGATTTTTACAATACTTCAATACGCGGCCTCACCTGTTTAACATTATTGTTGAATCTTTAGATGCATTACTTAATAGATTAAAATAATAAAAACGTTAAATACGTTCAATAGCATTTACGTGGAAGTAGAACAAACATCCTTACAAGCTCTCACATTTATGATTTCAGTAGGATAAAACTTTCTAAAACAAATCCCCATAAACTATAAGCAAATTTTAAACTCGGCGGCGACCACAAAAGCTCCAAAAAAGCATACTCCAGGCCATCAACCTTCTAATATCACATCAACATTCTCAAGGGAAATAAATAAATTGAACAAGAGCGCTCGCTTTGAAATAGTGGAGAGCTATTTACTCCGTTCACTTCTAGACTTAAGTTTGAAGTAGTTCAATTAGGCAGATTGTTAGAAATTCCTAGGCAGTTCAGAGCTAGGTGACTTTTCATGTCCACGTCTTACTCTTAGAGAGTCCCAAAATAAATTATTTGTGATGATTTTCTCCGCTTTCCGTATTTTAGGTTTTAGGTACATTGGGACAGTGATTGTGTATGTGTAGTATTTCATATTCGATTTCGATTGAAAATTGATTAAATAAAGTTTTAAGATTGCGAGAATCTTTTAAGATTGCAAGAATCTTTTTTGATCAGATGTGTGTGTGAATTTAAAAAAAAATACTAAAAACGTTTTTAATAATAATGTTTATTAATTTGAATTTAAAAAAATACTAAAAACGTCTAGTTTCCAAAATCTCCACGATATATGTACTATCAATCCAGTCTAAGAGTTTTATAGCTTGGCGAAGAGTTCCGCTACTCAACGCGTAATGCCTCAAATTTGTCGGAATGTAGGTAACAGAAATGTTTTAATAGGAACGGAGTAACTTAACAATAGGTTTCCACAGCTGTATACAGGATACAGCGTGAATAATAAGAGTTTCATATAAAATTTGCTTAAACAGCAAGAATTAAATTTTAATATTATCATTAACTTAACCATAACCTTGAAACTAACAGATAAATTAACAAACACTTTAACTAACACATCGCTAACTATTACCTACAGACCACAACGTAAGCCATCAGTCACGTTTTACAGTGAAACAGTTGGACACAATCAAATACAAAAATATAAGTCGATATTCTATTCAGAATAGAAAAGATAGGTACAATTACAATAAAAGAAATAATAAATAATCCATTTTATACAGATTTTACACTTAAATTTTACACTTGATTTTATATACATAACCCAAAAAAACGAATTTAACAAAAACAAAGGGTATAAAACGTATCAAAAACATACATTTGTTTTACGAAAATACATAAAAATATATTATTAATAAAAAATTATAAAATTATGTAATACATGTAATATTGAACGTAAATGATCTCTTATATAACAAGGTAGAAAGAAACCTCGTGCTACATACTTTTTTTTAATTTTTACAGGAACATAAGAACTCAAAGACATTTCATTCCCTTGAGTGGATTTGAATCCGTAACTAAAGATAAAATTATATTCTAGACTGCAAATTTCCATCTGCCTACACTAAAGATTTAACAGAAAGGTGCAATAGAGATTGACTGGAGCAAATTGATAACTTTACGCTATATTAGGATGTAGCGTGAAGTAATCAATTTGCACCTTTGCACTAAGCAAAATAAGAAAATGGAACCTGGGAACCTAGTGTTACGACACTCAATTCTCGCAAAGACACTTCCGTTTCCCACATTACGCCAAATTGATTGCATCTTTATACACTTATAAATAAAACAAAAATGTCCGTCTTTGATTTCAAAAGAAGCTAATTTTTCAAACGTATATTATTACACGATACCAAATCACAAACAAACAATTTAAAATATTTTTATAGTCATAACTATATTGTGAACTGCAAATTTCCGTCTGCCTACACTACAGCCTTAACCGAAAGGTTTAATAGAGATTGATTGGTCCAAATTGATTGCAGTTAGTCGCTCGTTCCAGGCCATGCATCTGGAATACTGAAAACTGGCGCGATTTAAATGGTTTAATGCAAATTTATTTAATGTAGTGAATTATTGTAGTGTCGCAGGAGGCGATATCATGGCGCAGGGTTACATGTGTGACTGTAAATGCATCAGGTTTTCGGTTTAATCTCGAGGAAATTTGATACTTAATATATATATTTTTTCGCTCTGAAAGCAAGGAAAATTTAAATTTGAATTTAAATTTAGTATTTTTCTTCCTAGGTGTGGAACAACACTTTAAAAATAGTAAAAAATATAGCTTATTAATCAGAACAAAAAAGAGTAAAAATTAGCAATAAGCCTAAGCGGGCGAAGCTTCTTGTAGTCCTACCAAAATGCTAAACAGAGACATGGTAATCAGATAGTTTTAAAGTTGTTTTCACTGTCACGCTGTATCCCGCAAATGACAAGGTAGGTAGTCTTTTGTTAAGGTACTCCGTTCCCATTTAGACACTTCCGTCCAACCTACTTTCCACCGAATAAGCCTAAAACAAAAAAACAAAGTAAACAAATTTAATGTTACTAAATTTAAAAACGTATAAAAATTTGGACGAAGCAGGATTTGAACCCGCGCCTCTTGAAAACCGTTCAAGCGCTCTGACCACTAAGCCATCCGTCCTCACCAAGCTCCGTCGAAATTTTTATAC